>VDFB02105172.1:0-40080 GCA_007258455.2 Sequoia sempervirens | reverse complement strand
AAAAAATCAAATAAAAGAGATTTGATGAAACAAGAAAATCTAATCAAAGAGATTTGATGAAACAAAAAGAACAAATAAATAAATAAATAATATTTTTTATCCTACAGAATAATCAACGATTTGATTACAAAATAAATCAATCAAAAAGAAAATTAGAGAATGATAACTCTAGAAGTATTTTATATATTAATATTTAATATACATATGCTAGTTTGATAAAGTTTATATCAATATTAAAATTTAAGTTAATTTTTTTCTCGAGCATACAACCACCAGCTCAAATATTGTCTTCCTGCTTTCATACTGTACCTACTACAATAACATTTTCATATTGATTCCGTTAAAAAACAGCTCTTTTCAATCTCTTAGCTTTATCTCAGTCCCAAAAAAAAGTGAGATGCCACTGTAGTCAGTCACATAGTGAAGCGTGGCATAAATTGAAAACCCAAAGCATAGCTTAGCGCCATAATTATTACTTTTGTTCGCTTTAAAAGGTCTGAAATATCGTAGTTTCTTCCTATATCTGTGTTTTGGCTTTACTTCATTCGGAAGGCAAAGAGAAAGATTGGATGGCACGTACAAAAGAATTGACATGAAACTTTGACTGAATGCATTGCTGGGAGTGCATGAATGAATGATATTACTTTTATTTTGTTCCATTAGTACATATTAGTGGGCAGAACTTTTTAGCTTTACTTACACTGGAAGAAACTGCGATGGTTCAGTAGCTACCATGGTTCAACTTTTTGAAAGCTAACAAAAGCAGTTACTGAAATAAGCTTTTAAGAAAGAATTGGATAAAAATAAGAGCTTGGAAAAACCTCAATCCAGTATGAATATGTTACATCACTCTATAATTATCTAGATCATCAAAAGAATATTTGATTGCTGTAAAGTTTTACACATTCAAATTCAAAGCATTCAATTATGAAAATTTAATGAATTTAAAATATAAAGATTGCATTCTAAAAGGATCGAATGTTTTATGAAATAAAGAGTTGTGATGGTCCACATTTCATATCGAGGAATACAACTTGGAAAATATAAAGATAACACTTTTTATGTTCAGTGGAAGGATCAAATTTTTTATCAAACAAAGAGTTGTGATGGTCCACATTTCATATTGAGGAATACAACTTTGTAAATATAAAGAATATTTTTTTATGTTCGGTGGAATGACCAAATGTTTTATCAAATAAAGAGATGTGATGGTCCACATTTCATTTTGAGGAATACAACTTTGTATTATAGAGAGTTTAACAAGACCTCAATCCAATCACTATGAATATGTTAGCTTACTCTATAATTGTTTAAACCATAGAAAGAAGAAAACAATATTTGAGCCGGTGAACATTTACTTAGAAGATAATTTAAATTAAATTTTAAAATCCAAAATAAATACTTTTGTAAGTGTGACAATTTTTCATGCTTTGGTAAGGATTGAAAACTTAATCAAATAAAAAGTTGTGATGGTCCATATTTTATATCAGAATTGCAAGAACAACATAACTTTAAATTCAAGGCAACTAGACAAAGAATATAATGAGCAAATTAAAGTATGGTAAAATAGAAATTGTTAATTCCATCTTAATAATTTTTTTAATAATACTATTTTTAGTAAAAATTTAAAGTATAAAGTGTATAATTTTAATATTTTTTAATATCAAATTAAATTATAGGTAATATTTGTTGTAAAGGATTTTTTTTAATTTTATTCAGGCTAATTAAATGAATGTGCATCAATAAACATAAATTAATCTAGATTATTGAATTATTTAATTAGAATATATGTGTGGTTATATAAATGAATCTTAGTTATAGATTGTTTAAGGATTGATTGTGAAAATTTAGAAGATTTGAGACAAATTGTACACAAGTCATATTCGAATAATAACATTTAGATTCTTGTAATGGAAAAGAAGCACAAATAGTCTACACAAAAAATAATTAATAAGTTGATTGATTATTAACTAGAGCTTGAACATAATTTGAATATTTGTTGAGAATGGTTCTATGAGGTTAATGGTTCTATAATTAAAATCTACTAAAATGTATTATTGAATTTAAATAATTTAATCTACTCAACACATGTTGACTTCTCTTATAAGCATAAGAACTTAGTTAGATTTATTACTCTAGAATGTGCAATTTATGATAACTAGGTGTCATATTATACTAATAAAATGTAATGTAAAAAGTTGTATACCCTCATGATGTCACACTATGTTTTGAGTACACTTTGGAATTCACACCCCTAGTATGTTTCATGGAATACTTGAGCCTATCATTAGACTATTTTCGCTCACTAGATTATGGACGTTCTACATCATAATTATATTCTACTCATTGACTTGAGACCATATGGGAAATTTGAGAAAAAATCCTAAAGACACAAGAAAAATGCATAGATGTTCATACAACATGCTAGCATCTTGAAGTTTAAAAACAAATAAACATTAGGTTTCTCATCTAGCTACCTACTATCAATTGTGATAGTTCCTTTTCATCAAGAAAATACATTGTGTTCCCAAATCTAAACCTTGACCTTTCCTATTACCTTCATCCAAAATAAAGTTTCAAAATTTTCAAAATATTAGATCTATCTTCTCTCTTAGCTCTTGGTTGTCCTTGGCTACAAAAATATCGTTGTAGCTTGCTCAAGTCCTAATATTGCTATGTTATTATGGGCATATCCAATGTTCTCTCTCTTCTTCTTCATCACTTACTAGTTGGTAATATTGTTTCACGCTAATGTAGGAGCATCAAGGGTGTAAGAGAAATATTGCATCACCAAAAAAAATGCTATATCATTTTAATAACAACTAAATTTGGTAGGGTTACTATTTTTAGTAAGTTTCTATTTATGCACGATTGGATTCAAAATCTTACATAGACCTCCAAAATGGAAAATTTGTTAGAAATATATGCCTCAATCTCACAGGCTGAAACCTCTGAAAGGGAAAAGTCAGTGTGACATCTTTTGTGTTTGGCCGACTAGCAGTTGAAACCTTGTTGAAATGATTCAGGTCATTGTGACCTTGCTTTAGTCTCACCAAAGGAGCCTATCGCTATGAAATTTTGTTCAGTATAACCTCTCACCACCCATGGAGACCTCTTGTCCACTGTTGGTGTTTATCGGATATCAAGGAGAGTCTTGGATGTTCACTATGAACTCTCAGCGATGAAGGAATGTCTCGCCGACAACATTTTTTGTTGAATTCTTCGGGGAGAGTCTTGGGTGTTTGGTAAGAAGCCTTACCAATATGGATGTCTCACCGATAGCTTTATCCTAGAGACATCGAGGTGACTTGAACACTTGGGAAGAACTCTTGGCAACAGTTGGTGTGTCTCACCGACGGTATACATTCGAAGTAGCACAAATGTCTCGGTGTGAAGTCTTAGCAATGGAGAGAAGTCTTGCCGACTGTTGCTTGGTGCTCGATATGAATTGTGAGCATTCAGAGTAACGTCTCAGTGATAGTGGTATGTCCTACCGACTGTTGAACATTTCAGTATAACACTTAAAGACTCGATATGATCTCTCAGCGAAGGACGATAGTCTTGCCAATTGTCGAGCACTTTAGAATACTTAGTGAACATCGGTGTGATGTCTTGGCGAAAGACGATTGTCTCACCGAATGGAACACTCATGTCTATGTGACTTATGGAGCTTCAGTATGACATCTCACCGATAGCGATAAGTCTTGGCGATAGCGATACATGTGAAGAACTTTGGTATGAGGTCTTGGCGACATGAGGAATTCTTAGCGATGGTCTTCTGGACTTGGTATGACATCTTTCCGATAGGTGAACTCTTGGCTATGTGGCATCGGGGAGACACGGTTAGTGTTTCACTGACATGCCAACACAAATTGAAGTTTTTTGACCGAGTGAAGACTATCTTATGTGGCTTGTTGTTGACCAATCAGAGAAGCTGAATGGGAACCATTGGAAGATAGTTTGTTGTGGCAATTCTATGAGGAAGTTCAATAGATAGGAACAACATGAATATAGTTTGGAATCATAGATGATGTCTAGTTCGGATCGACAGATTGGCGTGTGGTTGTATGATCAGTGGATAAATTCTATTCTATGAAGACTGTAATGTGAATGTTTTGTAACAAGGTTGTTCATAGTGAATGTTGCTGTAAACTAACATCAAAAAGATAAGTTAGAACTCTGTATGTAATCTTTATTGTTGTAATACAAAGAGATTTCTCTTGGTGTGGTGGGTTTTTCTCTCATAAGGGTTTTCCCACGTAAATCTAGTGTTCATATGTGTTTTTCAAATACTTTGTTTCTATATTGCTTTCAAGTGCATTTTAATTGGACTGTAATTGTAAAATTTAAGAGTGTTTCTACATTCTTCCCTGAGGTTTTTACATTAGGAGAGTTGTTTCTGCACCTTTACTTCCCTTACAAGTGGTATTAGAGCCTGGCCAATTGTGTTATCCTTGTGAGTACATTGGGTTTTTTGAGTCAATTTTGTTCAGTGAGAGTCCTGTAAAAGTTTGCTAATTCAAATTGCAGATTGAAATGGCTATTATGTCAGGAAAGATTGAAATAGAGAAGTTCAATGGCAGCAATTTTGAGTTGTGGAAACTAAAAATGGAGGATCTCTTAGTGGATCATGATCTATGGCTTGTTGTGTCTGGAACTAAACCTACAGGCATGAAACAAGAAGATTGGGACTTTGCAAATAGAAAGTCTAAGGGGTTGATAAGGCTCTGTTTGGAAGACTCCATTCTTCTAAATGTGCATGAAGAGAAGACTATATCTTCCTTGTGGAAGAGACTGGCATCTATTTATCAGGAGAAGTCCTTGGTGAATAAAATGTTCCTAAGGAAGAAGCTGTACACTTTGAGAATGCAGGAAGGAGGGTTTGTAGTTGATAATTTGAACACATTCAACATGTTGATTGCACAGTTAACTTCTATTGGTGTAAAGACTGATGAAGAGGATCGTTGTATGCTTCTATTGTGTTCTTTTCCAGACTCTTAGGATCACCTAGTGATGGCTATTGGGAGTACAACATTGAATTTCAAGATGGAAGATGTTGTTGCTTCTTTGTTATTAGAAGAGATGAGAAGAAAATCTTCTAAGATGGCGAAGGAGGCTCTTGCTGTTAGAGGAAGATCGAAAGAGAAAGGATTTAAGAAGAACAAGAAATCTAAATAGAAATTAGAGGGGAGATCAAAGTCTCCTAGCAAGAAGTCCAAGGTGAAGTGTTGGAACTATGGGAAACCTGGTCATGTCTAAAAGGATTGTAAAGAGGAGAAAAAGAAGAAGAAGAAGAATTCTTCCAATAATGATTCTTCTCAAAGTGATGCAGACACTTTCATTGCAGCCTTGGCTACATAGGCATCAGATCATGTCTGGCTGATTGATTCAAGTGCATCTTTCCACATGACATCTCATAGAGACTGGTTTACAAAGTATGAAGAATACGATGGTGGAAAGGTGTACTTAGCAAGTGATTCAACTTTGGAGATTGTTGGTCGTGGAAGAGTCAGAATCCAATTCCCTAATGGCAAAGTGAAGGGAATCAAGGATGTGATGCATATACTAGGTCTAGCTCAAAATTTACTGTCTATTAGTAAGCTGAATGATATCGGAGTGCAAGTCACGTTCTCTGGAAATGGCTGCAAGATGACTAGAGGCTCAATGGTGCTAGCAAGGGGTGCTCGTATTGGTACCTTGTACAAGCTGGATGCAAATGCTATTCAATGTAATAGTGTCTCTAGAAAGTCACTGAAAGCTACTCATGGAGGTAAAGAGGAAATTGTTCCTAATTGTGTAAACTCTATGGAAGTAAAACTTCCAGAAGAAAAGACTATGCTCCAACATCATAGGCTAGGCCACATTGGAGAGAAAGACTTAAAAACCTTTAAGAATAAAAACCTGGTTGAGGGGCTTGATGATTGTAACCTTGAATTTGAATTATGTGAACATTGTATATATGGAAAGCAACACCGGCATGCTTTTTTATTCTCGTCCTCATAAATCTTTGGTTTGCTAGATTCCATGTATTTGGTCCAGTGAATGTTCTTTCTTTGGTTCAAATCAAGATACTTTGTGTCATTTCTATTGATGATTATTCAAGAAGAGCATTTGCATATTTTCTAAAAAGTAACCTATGTTCAATTGGTTTAAAGAATTTAAGAACCTTTGTTGAAAATCGGGATTTAGTAGGAAAATTAAAATGCTTAAGGACTCCATAATGGTGGTGAATTTGTTCCGAATTTGAGAGGTATTGTAAAGACTATGGAATTATGACATAAGACTACACCTTATACTCCACAATAAAATGGGAGTTGCAGAAAGGTTCAATAGGACAAGCATGGAGAGCACAAGTATGCCGAGTAGTAAAGGGTTTGGAGGAGAAGTTCTAGATGAGGCTATTATACTTACTTGTTCTTGATAAATCGTTCTTCAAATTCTTCTCTTGTTGAGAAAACTCCTTTGGAAGCATGGTCTGGTAAGAAGCCCTCTTTGAGACACATTCATTTTTTTGGCTGTGAGGCATATGCATATGTGATGAATGAGAAAAGATCTAAATTGGAGAAAAATGCCCAAATCGTTTTAGTTGTCTGCATAAAGGATAGAAGCTGAATCCCGACACGAGAAGAAGGTATATAGTAGAAGAGCCATGAGCTGAAGCTCTCTACCTTGATCTATAGTCGAGACAAACTCTAAAAAATAAAAAGGATGTAGTTATAATTCCTCCTACACCAGAGAAAGAGGAATTGAAAATTCAAATGTAATTGACCAAGCAGCTCAAGTAGTTCCTGAAGTTTTGAAGAAGAAGAACCCTCACCCCAAAGTGAGGAGGTCAATCCTAGAAAGAAAACAACCGACAAAAGTATGGGTTCTCTTGATAGATTCTACTTGTGCCTATGCCTTTGATTTCTAAGACCGATGAGCTTGGGACAATAAAAGAGGCATTTAGAATGTCCGATGATTCTTGGTTGAAGCCATGAATGAAGAACATCAATCAGAGTAGCTGAATGATACATGGAGTTTGGTGCCCTTCCCTAAAGACAGAAAATTTGTGGGCTGCAAATGGGTATTCAAGAAGAAGATAGGTCTGGATGGCAGTGTGGAAAAATACAAGGCAAGATTGGCTGAAAAGGGTTATTCCTAGGTAGAGGGAATTGATTATGGGGATATTTTTTCTCTTGTAGCTAAGCTAACGTCCATTAGATTTCTTTTGTCACTTGTAGTAGCGTATCACTTAGAGATCAAACAGATGGATGTGAAGACAACATTTCTTCATGGTGATCTTGAAGAAGAAATCTATATGTCCTAGCCTGAGCACTTTGTTGAGAAAGGTAAAGAAAAACTAGTTTGAAAATTAAAGAAGTCTTTGTATGGGTTAAAGCAGTCACCTAGGATGTGGTACCAGAAGTTTGATACTTTTGTATTGTCCTTGGGATTTGTGAGATCCAAATCTGATCATTGTGTCTATTATAAAGTTGAAAGTAATCTAGTGCTTATTATTGCTCTCTACGTTGATGATATGTTGTTCATAGGCAATAGTAAGCTAATGATTTCTTATCTTAAGTCTTAGTTATCTTCTAAGTTTGAAATGAAAGATCTTGGTGCAACAAGGTATATTTTGGGGATGGAGATAACTAGGGACATGTAGAATAGAAAAAATTGGCTTAATCAGAGTAAGTATATTAGGACTGTTCTCGAGAGATTTTGTATGAATGACTACAAGCAGCTAGTTGTTCCATTCTTGCAAGGAATGAAGCTATCTGTTGAAGATTGTCCAAAATATCCTACTGAGATGGAGGACATGGCCAGTGTACCCTATGCTAGTGTGGTTGGCAGTCTTATGTATGCAATGGTTTGTACAAGGCCAGACATTGCCCAAGCAGTGGGAGTACTTAGTTAGTTTATGGCTAATCTTGGGAGGACACATTGGGATGTTGTGAAGAGAGTGTTTAGATATTTGAAGGGGACTTCAAAATATGCTTTGTGTTACCATGGGAACTTGGTTGAATCATAGAGGACTATCAGTATTCAAGGTTATGTAGATTCTGATTGGGCAGGGGACATTGACAGCAGGAGGTCCACCAGTGGATACATTTTCATGATGAATGGTGGTGCAGTGAGTTGGATGAGTAAGTGGCAGGTTGTAGTCGCTTTGTGTTTTAACATTGGTTTTGATTAAGGGAAAATAACTATTTTCTGTGACAGTCAAAGTGCAATTTGTCTAGCAAAGAATCCTACTTTCCATGCCAGGATGAAACATATAGATGTACAGTACCATTTTGTAAGAGATATGGTGTAGGATGGAAAGTTCATTTTGGAAAAAGTTGATACTCTGGAGAATGTTGCAGATGCACTGATGAAGCCAGTGAGCATAGACAAGTTCAGGTAGTGTGCTGATTTTATGGGCCTTAGTTCCCATGAAAGTTAGTAGTTTTGTTGTGCTCTGGAGGTGCCTGTGTGATCTTCATCAAGTGGAATATTGTTAGAAATATATGCCTCAATCTCACAAGCTAAAACCTCTGAAAGGGAAAAGTCGGTGTGACATCTTTTGTGTCTGGCCGACTAGCAGTTGAAACCTTGTTGAAATGATTCAGGTCACTGTGACCTTGCTTTAGTCTCACCGAAGGAGCCTATCACTATGACATTTCATTTGGTATAACCTCTCAGCGCCCGTGGAGACCTCTTGTTGACTGTTGGCATTTATTGGATATTAGGGAGAGTCTTGGATGTTCGCTATGAGCTCTCAGCGATGAAGGAATGTCTCGCCGACAATGTTTTCTATTGAAGTCTTTGGGGAGAGTCTTGGGTGTTTGGTAAGAATTCTTACCGATATGGATGTCTCACCGATAACTTTATCCTAGAGACATCGAGGTGACTTGAACACTCAGGAAGAACTCTTAGTGATAGTTGGTGTGTCTCACCGACGGTATACACTCAGAGTAGCACAAAGGTCTCAGTGTGAAGTCTTAGTGATGGAGAGAAATCTTGCCGACTATTGTTTGGTGCTTGGTATGAATTGTGAGCATTCAGAGTAACGTCTCAGTGATAGTGGTCTGTCCTGCCGACTGTTGAATGTTTCGGTATAACACTTAATGACTCGGTATGATCTCTTAGTGAAGGATGATAGTATTTCCGACTATCGATCACTTTGGAATACTTAATGAACATCGATGTGATGTCTTGGTGAAAGATGATTGTCTCACCGAATGGAACACTCATGTCTATGTGACTTATGGAGCTTTGGTATGACATCTCACCGATAGCGATGAGTCTTGGCGATAGTGATACATGTGAAGAACTTCGGTATGAGGTCTTGGCAACACAAGGAATTCTTAGCAATGGTCTTCTAGACTCAGTATGACATCTTGTCAATAGGTGAACTCTTGGTTGTGTGGCATCAGGGAGACACGGTTAGTGTCTCATTGACATGCCAACACAGATTAAAGTTTTTTGACTGAGTGAAGACTATCCTATGTGGCTTGTTGTCGACCAATCAAAGAAGCTAAATGGGAACCATTGGAAGATAGTTCGTTGTGGTAGTTCTTTGGGGAAGTTCGATAGATAGGAACGACATGAATATAGTCTGGAATTGCAGATGATGTCTGGTTCGGATCGACGGATTGGTGTGTGGTTGTATGATCAGTGGATGAATTCTATTCTGTGAAGACTATAACATGAATTTTCTGTAACAAGGTTGTTCATAGTGAATTTTGTTGTAAAGTAACATCAGAAAGATAAGTCAGAACTCTATATGTAATCTTTATTGCTGTAATATAAAGTGACTTCTCTTGGTGTGGTGGGTTTTTCTCCCGTAAGGGTTTTCCCACGTAAATCTAGTGTTCATATGTGTTTGTCAAATACTATGTTTCTGTATTGCTTTCAAGTGCATCTTAATTGGACTATAATTGTAAAATTTAAGAGTGTTTCTACATTCTTCTCTGAGGTTTTGACGTTAGGAGAGTTTTTTCCACACCTTTACTTCCCTTACAAAATTGAAGCTAATGGTGAAGAAATCACTTCAATATCATTTGTCATTTGTGAGATATTAAAATTTCAATCACCAAAAATCCTATTAAAATATTTGAAGTCAAATTTGAGGCCCTTAGAGGCTCCAAATGAGCCCGAAAATTACCGAAAAACCAAAGTAGTCTACCTTTTGGTTTTGGCCAAGCGTCTTCTCAAGAGCTTTACAAAAAGGTATTATAGTTGAAAATCCAACAGTCGATCAAAAGTTATGACCCCTCGAAGTTGCAATACCAAAATGAATAAAATTTTAAAATTTCTTCTTGTGGGAGTTACACTTTCTAGAAGATTCCAGGGTGGTTATGCATTCTACATAAAGGATGCAAAGGGGGTTACAAAGAGGGAGGGTAGAGAAAATTAGATTGTGGCTCCGATTTGTAGATTTATATAATCAAAATCTCATGTGATAGCAATTGTAATGTTGTGATTTCGTTTTCATTTTAGTGATAATAGAAAATATTTGCTTCCTTCTTGTATTTTGTTTGTGCAATTCCTTTTTGTTGTTGTGAGTTTCAAATCATAAGGGGAGTACCCTTCATCTCACGTTTAAATATTATTTTGGTTATATTACAACTATATATTTTTATCATACATATTCTACATTTTTAGAAAATATATTGGTGGTTATCACCTCCTCTCCTTTCATTAAACCTCATACACACTAGAGTGTTATTCCCACTAGACTACAGGCATTTAATTCTTATAGATTTTATTTATTTTTTACTATTCTTAATCCTAGACATGCATAGGGGTTTGACTATTTTTTCTAAGCTCCTAAGAATCCCCAACCATTTTCTTTATCGTTATCTACAAGTATTATTTAAAAAAACTTTCATTTCTCTTAGAATTTTTATTTTATTTTCAAGATATATAGACTTAGTTAATTTTTTTGTTTTGATATAATATTATATCACCTGGATCATTACTTTTTCATTTTTGTTCTCTGTCGCATATAGTTGAGCATGAACTCTATGGGAGAAACAATGTTACCAATTTTTTATGCTGCAAAATGTCATAAGAACAACAACACATCACATAGATGTTTGTGCATTGTGCTAGGGTCCTAGGCAACATCTTCCCAATTTTAATCTTGGGTTCCCCTATGCATGCTAATTATTTTTCTAACTTCAATTTCTTAAATTCATCTTTTAGTTTAGGAAATCAATTTTTTCATATTTTTTTATTATATTTTAGCTTAGTGGAGACACCTTTTACAAGAATAATTAATTCTAGGATATATTGGTATTAATTGATCTTCTCATATTTTAAAAACTATCATAACATTACACTCATAAAAATAGTTTTATCCTAAATTATTATCATAAAAAACATTCAACTTAGAAAATAAGAAACATTCTAAGTTAAAGAAAAATGTTCTTACATTAATTTTGATGAAGATAATCTTCTTCAATAATTTCTTTCTTTGTTCACCCATTACATTGTCATGAATTCATAATTCTCTTTACTTCTAATAATTTTAGGTATTTTCCTCCAATTTTTTATTGCCTTCAATTATATCTTTTCTAAATATGACCTACTATATGATCTATTAGATGACTTTACTCAATTCCCTTATCAATATAATTTTGGAAAAATAACATTTCTTTAAAAATAACTTTAATGTGATAATTATTTGAATTATTATCTAATATAAATTTCATAAAAAACTATTACTGTTTGTGGGGTTCATCATTTACCCCAACCTTACTACCCTACCATTAATATTCAAGGTGCTCCAAGAAATCCTTGATTTTTTTATTACTAAACTTATCTTGCTCATTCTATTAAGTATAATGAGATTGTGGCTACTAATATCAATGCAATAGCCCAAATTTATTATAATTCTCAATGAAATAATCTAAGGTAGTTCATATGCATGTTTCTCCTCCTCCTCTATCTACTATTCTTTGATTATTTAATTGTTATCTTGTTAGAATTTCCCTAGAGTATGATCTTATCAACAAATTTAAATCTATTCAAGCTAATATATCTCTTTGTGAGATAATCTATACTTATCCTTCTTAACATCCTATGGGGTAAGTGCACAAAGATGAGGGGTCAAAAAGGGGTCTTAAGTGGCCACTTTTTTTATAAAATTAGGAAATACTAACCTTGGATGAGAAATTGAGGATAGTTACACTCAATTTTAAGATACAACAAAAACAAGGGTCATAGTGCTCTGAATCTACTTTCAAAACTACTAATTTTATTTGATCAAAAAAAGGGAGTCATAGAAATTGGTGTTGTTTTTATCAAAAAAGTATAACATAATTTTTTTTGTGGCTCCCTAGAAGGTTAACTTTTTTTAGTATTCTAAAAATTACTTCAATGAGAAATTAGCTAGAAACATGTAGTTTATGCCCAAATTTTCTAATAATTTTTTAATGAATATATGATTTTTTACTAATTTTAAAAGTGGACACATTCTGAATTATTATTTTTTTGGCTATGCTACCCCAATAATATTTTAAAACTATTCAAAAATCATTTTTTTATTTTGAATATCTATAGAATGGAGTCTAGTTTATAAAAATGAGATTTATTTGAAATTTCAATGAACAGTTTAAAAATAAAGTAAAAATACAAAACATTGGTTTTTGACCAAAAAAAATACACAAATGTTCAAAATAAATTAAAGATGAAAGCCTTAACTTAGTCAAAATTTGAAGAAAATTACATCATTAATTAGCTATGAGAGAGTTTAACATTACCTAGGTGTTCATTTTAATCTACCTTGAAATGCATGCGAACCTGGTGGTTAGCATGAATGAGAGTATGTAATTTTTTATAAAATATGTCAAAATATGTTTTTAGGAATTGGAGTGGTATTCCAAGCATTTGGGTTTGAAATCCAAAGTAAATTCAATCAAAAGGCTTGGGAATTTCCAGAGAAAGATAAAATGTGAGCGCATTATAACACGCTTGTGTTATGTCATAATTTTGACATAACATGAGCACCTTATAACACACTTGCATTATGATATGCTTTATGTTTTTTTTTTGTTTTTATATAAATATGTGTTTTATGTATGTATGTTGTACTTCACATAACATGAGCATGTTATAACATGCTCACATTATGGTGGGTTTTCTATTTTGTGTATGTTTATATAAATGTATGTTTTATGTATGTATGTTTATATATAGGTTTGTATGTATACTTATTTGTATGTATGTATGGATGTATGTGTGAATGTATGTTTATATTTTTGTATGTGTATGTGTGAATGTATGTATGTATGAATGTATGTATGAATGTATAAATGTTTGTATGTATGAATGTATGCTTGTATGTATGTATTCATACATGTATATTTGTATGTATATATGTATTTTTTTTTGTATATATGCTTGTGTGTATGTATGTACATGTATGTATGTATGTTTGTATACTTGAATTTATGTATATGTATGTATGAATGTATGAATGTATGATTGTATGTATGTACATATGTATGAATGTAAGTATGAATTTATGTATGTTTGTATGTATTTATTGTGGCATCCATTTCCTTAGAGAAAGTATTCACAGTTAGAAGGGATCAAAAAGTGGCTTTAAAAAGTGTATCAAAATTATACACCAAAATGGTCAACCTAAAGCTCTATATAGTATAGGGTTTAAAGCTCTATATAGTAGAGGGTTTAGGGTATTAGGTTGAGGCTTTAGGGTATAGGGAATGAGGTTTGAGGGTGTAGGAATTATGGTTTAAGGTATAGTGTTGAGGGTTGAGGGATAGTGTTCAGGGTTGAGGGTATATAGTTAAGTCTATAGGTTATAGGTATTATGGTCTAGGATATTTGGTATAGGGTTGAGGGTTGAGGGTTGAGGGTTGAGGGTTTAGAGTACAAGGTTGAATATATGGTTTAGGTTTTAAGCATGGGGTTGAGGGTTGAGGGTTTACAATTGACTGATAATGTTTAGGGTTGAGGGTATAAGGTTAACTATATAGGTTATAGGGATTAGGGTTAACGATATTGGGTATAGGGTTTAGGGTATAGGTTTAGGGTATAAGGACTAGGGTTAAGGGTCGAGAGTGTAGGATTTAGGGTTTAAGTATAGGGTTGAGGGACAATTTTAAAGGTTTAGAGTATAAATTTGAGGGTATAGGGAAGAGGAAAGAGGGTTGAGGGCATGTGGTTTAAGGTATACGGTTAAAGTTTGATGGATTATGTCTTAAGAATAGGGTTGAGGGTTGAGGTTTTGCAATTGAGGGATAATATTCAGCCCATTGAGTGTATAAGATTAAGTGTGTGGTATAGGATTAGGGTTTAGGATATTGATTTTAGGGTTTAGGGTAGAGGTTGAAGGAATAAGGCATAGGTTTAAATGTTAACAATGTATGGTTTAGGTTTCAAGTATAGGGTTGATGGAAAATGTTCTAGGTTTAGGCTATAAGGTTGAGGGTATAGGGTATAGCGATGAGGGTTGAGGGTGTAGGGTTTATAGTTTAAGGTATAGGGTTGAGGGTTGAGGGATTAGGGCTTAAGTATTGGTTGAGGGTATATGATTGAGGGATAATGTTTATCTCATTAAGTGTATAAGATTGAGTGTGTAAGGTTTAGGGATTATGGTTTAGGATACTAGGTATAGGTTATAAGGTTGAGGCATTGAGGATATGAGGTATAGGGTGAAGGGTTCAATGTATTCATTAAAGTAAAGTCACGAGGTTAGCAGGCTTCTTCCACATGGCATATGTGCGGCATGGGGTCCATGATTTTCAAAGGCCTGGCGAGTATTGTGGTGGGCCTTGTGATCGAACAAAAGATATTAGTGTGCAAGACATGGTTGAATCTTTGTCACTCCCTGTGCACCCCACATGATTAAAATTATATTTCCCAAAGTCTTGCAAGGCTAGCAAGTTGGTGACATGTATCCCTAGTGGGACCAGTGGTGGTAACATATGAGTTAGTGGGATGTGATGTCATGGTGGCGAGTAGAAAAGTGATCAATGGTTGTGATCAAGAGTATCTAGTAGTGCCTGTTACCTTCACTGAGTTTTTGGTGGATCTTGGGTTGGTCCCATGGAGAGTAGTGGAAAGTGGTGGATTCATCCACATAGGTGTGTGTTTACCATCGATGAATATGGTCAGCACTCTAGGTGGCTAAATCTTATTGGTACAACTTTGTATGACTCACATCCTTATTGTGAGTCATTTGATGTTTTGATGGTGATGATCATGTGACCCTTATTTAAAATGTTTAAATCCGATGGTCGGTTTTTAAAGTTGTTGGCAGTGAACATTAGGCATTGGATCTTGGCATGATTAAGGCAGATCAACAACCACAATTCAAAGTGTGATTTCCCCAATGGTTAGTTGCCCCTATTCATGAGTATTGACTACGCAGTAATGGTGCATTCATTTCTCAGCTCCTAAATCAACTCTAGATGGATTTTGATCGCATTCTTGTGCTTCTTCCAAGGCCGAAGTGATTGTTGAGTGGTGCCATTTATTCCCTGAATTGTTGTAGTGGTTATATTCATTGTTAGGGTGTGATCCTATTGTTTTGAGTGTGGATTTTCTAGGGGTGTCATTCCTATTTTTAGAATTCTATCAATGTTGGGGTGTGCTCAAGGTGTCAAAGGCCTTTATGGCCAGTTGTTGCTTCATTTTTGGGGGAAATTCTTGTTGTTTGTAATCAGATCAGATTTAATCCTTTCTATAACTCTTATTTAGTTAGGGTTAGGGTTTGAATTCAAAATCTAAGTTATGCCTTCACTATTCGGACTTTTACTCTCCAACCTGAGTAGTCTAGTGTAGTGTTTCCCTACTAGATTCTATTTTCTATGCTTTCTATAATTATTTTCTTTGAGCCACATTGAATAGGGTAAGTCCTTTTGATATAGATAGGGAATGTAATGAGATATGCTTTGTAATAATGATAGATGACCACCATCCAACATTTGTATTCTACTTCATTATATCTGTCAATATGTATGTTCTCCAAATATTGTATACATTATCTTTTGAATCAATATAATCAAGGGTTGTGTTGATGCTTCAAATACATTTTCTATTTGATTTATGTTTATGTTTTACTATCATTCGAGGAGTGGTGTAATTGATTGCATAGAGATAATCAGGGTATTGTAGTACAGTGTGGATAACTAACATGTTGAATGTCCTTTTGTTGGTTTCTTGTTGTAAGGTAGTAGGGTTATAAGAAGCCATGGCTGGTTTATTGTAGGAGTTTATTTCATTTCTGACTTTGTGTAGATTAGGCATTGGTCAAGGAGACTCACAATGTATGAAACTAGGGTAGAATCAAATCTTTTAATTCAGAAAAATTTCCTACTTTCTTAGTTTAGATTTTCTTTTGACATGTTTCCCTTTACACACTACCACAAGCCACTACTAGTCATGAAGGTTGTGTACATGATTTATCCCATTGAAGTCCTTCCACCACTCTAGTGTGATGATCCACCTTAATGTATAGGGATACCCACCTTGGTCCTGCAAAGCCTAAAGTGTAGAGGAGATGCTTTCCAATTAGTTATCTCATGTTCATTGGCCACTGACCTAGGGTATCTAAGTATAAGGAGTAGCTACACCTTAGGAGATTCTAGGCCATCAGCTGGAACCTCCAATAGATTGGCGACTCTACTAGGGATGAACTTAGTATTTTGGTTACAAACAGTCTTATCAAAAGAGTCATCCAAATAAAAAGAAAAAGAATAAATCTTTGGGTGAGAAAAATAATATATGTTATTCCTCTTTGTGAACCACATGCTTTGAGGAAGATAAAGATTAGTGTGTTAATCTTTGGGTGAGCAATTGCAAATATTCTCTACCTTATTGAGGAAGATGGAGATTTGAAAAGGGACCTGCATACTTGAAGAGGGAGGTTACTACAACATTTCTGGTGTGTTCTTGAAGTTTGGTGCTCTACTGGTGGAGAGAACTTAGAAAGCTTGTGATCTTGGAAGGATCTCTCTGCTACTTGAAGATATTTTCCTCTTTCAAAGATGTGGCAAATCTAAAAAATATTTCACATCATCAAAGAGTTGGTTGCAATAGATTTCAGTTATTTTTCTATTGCACCATTTTGTATGAAGGTCTACAAGTTTTGGTAAACATTGTCCCTTATTCAGTGCTTTAAGGTACTAGTTCAAGAGGGAAAAGAGAAGTTGGATATTATGTAGCTATTTGTAGAGGGTAAGATTTAAAATATATCATCAAATGGATTCCCCCTCTACAAGCTATTTTGTCTTGTGTTAACCATGGTCATATCCTAAAAGAAAACCTTTCTCTTTGGAGATATATAACCCTATGGACTTTAGTAAAATCCATGGTTAGTCACACTCTATGCCAAGAGATATAAAGGAGTATTTTCCTAAGTTTAGAGGCAATTTAGAAGATTCAACATCAATACATTGGCAAGATTTCACTGATTTGTTAGTGGAAATTTAGCTAGATGAATAGGACATTGTCATGAAGTTATTTGTAAGAACTTTAGAAGATGATGCTAAGGACTAGTTTTTTAATCTTCCTTTCCATTCTATTTGTTAATGGCATAATTTTAAAGAAATATTCACTGATCAGTTTGGTGAAGTGAATAGTAATCATCTATTTGATGGTAGTTCTCTACATAGTCAGGAAAATGAAGAAGAATATGAATCTAAGGTTGAAACTTTCTCACCTCTAGATGTGTTATGGAACATAGAAAGATATGGGGAAGAGTCCCCATCTGATTTTCATGAAAATTTTATGGAATGTTGGTTTGTTATACTAGAATTAGAAATGCTAGATGAATCAACATGTGTTGATTTTTTTTGTGAGAGACTTGAGTTGGGTATGAGTACAATTCCACAAAGATGAAAGCCTTCAAGAGTTGGAGACATTGATGGTTGGCTTTCAATAATGGACAAGTTGATAGAGAGGCATGGAGATCGCTTCCTATCTAGACTATGTGATGGTACTTATTCTAGGTGTTTGATTGGTATAGAAAATAACAATGATGTATCTTGCAGTGGGGAAGATTCTAATTTTGAGGAGCCCACAGAAGAATTTTGTACAAATGTACATCTTGTTGATGTTGAAACAATGGAGAAAGAGAGTTTCCTCTCTATATCAGGTGAGTGTGATAGTTTGTGTGGTTACTTTCAACTGGATGAAAGGAGTAGTGATGATTCCAATGGTGATTTCCAGTTTGACAGTGTTGCATATGACTTTGCTATTTTTTGTAGCAACAGGGGAAAGAATATGTGTCTACTATGGGTGATGAACAAAAGGTTGTTTCCTTGTTTGATTTCTCTCCTTATTTTATCCCTTGTTTTGGTTTTGAAGTTTCCTCTAAATATTTGCATGAGGATGGTATAGATGTAGCTGTATGTGAAGATGAAAATGAAAATATAAATGTTAGTACAGCTAATGATGTTATTTATGAATGATTCTGTGCCTAAGGAGTATAATTTTATAGATCATATGGATGCATATGAGGATTTTTTTAAGGGGATGTAGCTCATAGTCTTCCTCATGATCAATGGACTTCATGTTTTTCATGGCAGAGTGATGTTGTTGAGGTAAGTTCCCTTGATGTGTGTCATAGTTCAAATTTTTGTGACACATTTTCCCTAGAAGATCACAAAGAGGATGAAAAAGAGAGGAAATTGGAAGAGTATAGCTCTTCACGCAAAGTGCCTCATGATCTAGATGGATTTTTTGATGAGGTCTACATCAACATTGATGGCTCCAAGCATGTCACTTGCAGTTATAATGAACAACAACATGGTGGTAGTTTTTTGGCTACTCATGTTACTCTAATATTGGAGAATTGAACCTAGGGGAAATTCCATATTTTTGCATTTTTTCCTATCATTTATGACACCCTAAGAATTAATGACAAAACCCCTTGGGTTATAATTTCACGATTCTGACTCTAGGAGAAAAAGTGGCTAAATAATAGAAGCCTGGCGACACGTTCCCTGGGAATATAGGCTCTAGATGAACACGCGACGTGTAGACGTTTGTACAATGTGCTAGCATCCTGGCCATTTCTCAAGCTTGAAACGTGGAATCTGGAAGGTTAACTACTATGACATGTGTCTTGGTGGTTACATTCTAAAAGTAATGGCTCTATGTCGCCCTTGCAAGCTTAAGAACCTCTTTTTGCCTCTCATTTGGAGGTTGGAAGATTGGAAGATTACACACTAGCTCTCATTCAAGTTCTTGCTACTACTTTGAGACTTCTTCTCCTTTGATAGCAACACTCTCACATGCAAGCCATGCTAGATTGAGGTACCCCAAGCAGTAGTAGTAGATCTCAAGCAAGCACTCAATGGTGCGTCTACATGCTCTAGAGAGTGCTTTGGCTCATGGGTATCACTCTCTCTCCCTTTCTTACTTTCCTTTCACAAGAATTTGTCTACTCTCTAGTGGTGTGGGTTCTATTGCTCAAGAAGGTATTTCTTTCACCACATGCTTATCATGGTTTGAGTTATACTCCTCGAGTAGGTATTGCTCTCACCACATGCTTTATTTACTCCTTTTGCAATACTTTCTAGCTTGGTTGTCCATGGAGGTGGGAACACCAAAGTGGGGTTTGACTGAGGCAGGCCCCTATACAACCACCCAAAAACTTTCTCCTTGATCTCTTGTGTGCAAGTTATGGAAAGGAACTTGGAGTGAAGATTTGGGTGTCTGGGAAAGAGGTAAGCTTTCTCCAAGTATTGTGATATTTCCTTTCCTATTTGGCTTTCTAGTTAGTTAGTAGTTTCATTTATATCACCCCTGACTCAATGAGTAGGATTACTTTATGTTTGTTAAGTTTTTGAGTTCTTTGTTGCTCAAGACACTAGTGTGACTTTCAGATGATAACGCGTTGCGTTGGAGTCCTAGATCTGCGCTGATGTCCTCTGGACGAGAGCTCCCTCTTCTGGGATAGAAAACTTCTAATTCAGCTCTCTCGAGACCTTTGACTATTCCCCTTGAGGACATAACCGTGTTCTTGGTTCCTTATCATATTTATATCTGGAGGTGTATAACGGTAGTTCATTCCCTGGTGGTATCTCGAGAAAGGAGAGACTCGTGTGTTGCGAATCCCTCTTATATCACATTTTGGTGAACCTGACATGAACGTTAGAAGTTTATTTGCAATTTTGCATGTTCATCAAAGTGAATTTTCTAAGGAAGATTTCAATATGTTGGAAGATGCTCTAGATGACTTCTTAGAAGCATTTCCCGCTATTTGTAAATCTCCCAAACAAGTCTCTTCTCGGGAGGCTAAGGGATCAGTAAATGTGGTGGTGGTCTCAGTGGCTCCTATAAGCCCTAAGAAACCTGTCATCTACATAACCCTGGCTAACCCTGTAGTCTATGGAATTTCATGTTGAAGTAATTCACTAAATTTTTATTTAAAGTTCATGAAAGCTGTAAATTCTACATCTTATAACACCGTTGGACACACATATCCCACAATGAGTAACAGAAAAAACTTGGATCAACAACCTACTACTCCTACCTCACAACCTACTTCTTTACCGGATTCCTCGCCAAAACTTCCTGCAGCACCTAAACATGTGATCAAAGCACCAGGCGATTATGATCTTGTCAAGCAACTTCGTGTTACTCCGGCTAAGATCTCACTTTGCGATTTGCTCCAGATTGCCCTGGTTTATCAAGAGATGCTTCAGAAGGCCCTACAAAAGATTCTCTTTCCTGCCTCTACTAGGCCTATGGATGTTAATGCATTATTGGCCCATATTTGTGTAGATTCGCCGAATATCACATTCCACCCGCAAGAACTCCTGCCTCCAGACATGCAGAAGCAAGCAGAACCTTTGATGATCATAGTCAATGTTAATAACATCAGTATTAGGTGTACCCTCATTGATATCGGATTGGCACTCAACATTTTTGGAATGGACCTACTACCTAAAATAAAAATTGATTCATCTTCCTTGGCAACTTCTTCTTTATACATTTGTGGATGTGATAACGTTGTCCGCCAAGCTCTAGGTACAATAATACTACCTTTGCAGCTAGGCCCCATTACCTTACCCATGCTATTTTATATGATGCATGGACCTTTACCTTATAATCTCCTCCTAGGGAGACCTTGGATCCACACTATGGGTTCAGAGACCTCCACTTTACACTATTATTTTAAATTCATCGCAAACAATCGGGTAGTCATAGTCAAAGCAAATCTAGAGGGAATTTACCTCTGTGAACTAGTTTCCGATGGTCACGTGCGCCTCAACTGTGTCTACCCTCCAAAATTTTGTTCCTTCCTTAACTACTAATGCTATGGCATGTTCTTCATCGATACCCTCTGTGGAAATCATTCCTAGGGCGAGTGTCTTGAAACTAAAGAACCGTCTAAAGCAGAAGATCCTAATTCTCCTGTATCATCTTCTCAAGCAAATTCTTTCCTTGGAAATGATTGGGGTTCCTTGAATTTTTTTGAATTCTTCATCATGGAGTACAAGGTGGACCCCTCTTGCATAGACTTTCCATGTACCCCTAGTACAAGGGTGGATAATATCCCTGTGGAGGAGAAGAAGGGGGATCATGTTTAGGAAATCACTCCTTACCACACTGAGGAGAACGATCCACCTCTTACAAAAGACATTAAATTTTTTGAATCTGATAAAGGAGGCAGAAGCACCCCCGTAGATACATTCAATGTTCATTGGTGGAATGAAACACTCTATATGGATCTGCCGCCCCCTGAGGTTTTACAAACTCGCTATGGATTTAGATATGAGCTCCCTTCTTGATATGGCTACGCGTAGAAGGGCCTGGGACATATCAAGCAAGGAATTCAAGTCCCTATCCATCTTAAACCATGACAACACAATTTTGGATTGGGATGTTCATAGAGAAATCTAAGGAAAATCCTTGGTGGAATGTTAATATGATTTATGTTGAACTATTGAACCTCGTTCACCCTGAGCTAATAGAGGAAAAGGAGCAAGCCAAGAATATTCCTCTAAACGTCTTCTCTTCTGATGAAGCACTAGAGGAATGTCTAGGGGCATACTCCTCATTACCCCCTTATCATCACAAAAGATGTTTCATGTATCACTTGCATAGCCAAGCGTATTTCAGGGAATTTGTCCTGAATGTTGACGAGGACCCTCTGTTTAACACTAGTGATGACATTGCAAAAACCAAGCATGAAGACCGAAGTTCCCTTATAAAATGGGATACAATTGAGATCTATATGGATCCAATAGCCCCTAAAAAGGTGATCAAAATAAGAAAGTGTCTTTCTTCGGAAGAAGCAAATGAACACTCTGACATTTTGCGTTCACATCCCAACATATTCGCTTCGACATATGAGGACATGCACGGTA
The DNA here is from genome assembly GCA_007258455.2 of Sequoia sempervirens. NCBI lineage: Eukaryota > Viridiplantae > Streptophyta > Pinopsida > Cupressales > Cupressaceae > Sequoia > Sequoia sempervirens. Next base: position 17,758 of record VDFB02105172.1, on the reverse strand, counting down.
TTGATGAAACTATAGTGGTTCACAATATCATCCTATGTCCCGATGCCAAGCTAGTTAAGCAAAAAATATGAAAAGTCAATCCTAGAGTGGCATTAATGGGTAAGACTGAGATAGAGAAACTATGAAAAGCAGACATTGTAACTCGGACAGACTTAATACATAGTAAGCACTTTGAATTGATATAGTAGAGCACTTTTACCTTCTCATTTTTTGTTTCTCATGTATGTTAATGATTGATCAACTTGTTTTGTGAAGTCTATTTTTTCCTTGCAAGCTTGTCTCATGATATGCATCTATGTAGTAGAAGGTGTATGTTTACAGGTTGTAAGTTGTGCTATTAATGGTGCTAATTAATTGTGAAATCTCTATTTTCCTTTTAATAGCATTATGTATAGACCTTCTTATGAAATATTTATGCAAACTGCATTATTAAGAGAGTTATGTAAGTCCAGCTTTGTGATATCAATTCAAATATGATGAGGTGTTAACAGTTCTAGATTGTTTGGCGTATCACTTTAGTTTCCTTTCAGCATTAGGTTTATTTCATGCAACTCTTACCCTTACCTCAAAATTTCAATAGTTAAGTGATATCAAATGGGGAAGCCAGCCCATAATCCAGAGGTCTTCTTTTAGATAGGTTACCCACAACCTGAAAGCATTCCAATGTTGGTCCAAATTTGCTAAGTGCAATTTGAAAAGCTTAGCAAACAGGGTGCAGATTTGAGCCTCCAACAGTTTTGGCATGCCTGGTGGGATAGTGAACTTCTTCTCAGTTCATGTTTATGCATTTGATTGCTATTGTTTGTTGTGTATAGCAGTAGTTTCAGCCTTTTGGAGGAAAATTTTCAACACACCTAGCGACTCTAGAAAGATATCAAATGGTTTCAAGCGGACAAAGTGTTGTTATGTAGATTAAACCTGGTTTCTTGCTTTACCAAAAATTCCAATGAATTTTCAGTCTCTTGAATGAACAAGTATGTCTGCATTTTATGGAAATATGTCATATTACCCACCATTTCATGAGGACCATGCATGTGTGCCCTCTTACCAGCCATCTCACGTAGAACAACTTGCTAGTCTTATATCAAATGTCCCTATAACAACAAACTACCAGCAGTCCTATCATGTTTCCTACCCTCCCATCCCTTCTCAATCCCAATATCAACAAATTTATGATCAAAATCAACCCCATGAAGAGGTCTTTGATGCCAACCAACATGATTATCTACATAATTAGCCTCAAGAGCACCCTTACTAGCATGTATTGGATCTGATCCAAAAGCTTGACCGTGTGTTGTGTGCTTTGAGCCAAAAACTTGAACATATGAATAGTGGTGATGCTAGTAAGGTGTTCTCACATATGTATTGGATGTTGTTTGACATCAAGAAGTAGAAAAGGATCATCTCACAATAGAAAAATTTGGCCGATCAATCATTTATTTATGATCAAGAGCGGGTGACAAAAAGAAGGAAGTTTGAGGAAAGTTTGGAGGGAGAGATAGCTGCTAAAGAGGAGAAAATAAAATCTTTGTCTGCTCAGGTGCAATGTAGTCAAGCTTATTTTGATTATCAATACCAACTAAGGTATGAAACTTCCAGTCCTAGTCTCAGCTCAGCTCTTCCTATAATATTGAACAATCCTATCAATAAAGGAGTTCCCAAGTCCAATTTTCCAATCTTCAAGCAAGTTGAACATCTTCAACATGTTAGATTTGAGTCCCCAAGTTTTAGAAATATTGTTTCAACTCAAGAACCTATCCTTAAGCAAGCTCAACCTATGGAGAAACCTAGGGAATCTACTTTCCCAAGTTTTAGGAGCTATCCTTCTGTTCAAGAGCCCTTTATTGAACAAAGGAATCCTTGTGAAGAAACCATTAGGGAGGCTCAACCAACCCCTTATGTTCCAGAACAACATAAAGAAGAGATGCTTGTAGAGGAAGAAACAAATCTTTTAGCTTCCGTTATGTTTGAACAAGAGCTTGGGAATGATAAATCAAATGTGATAATGGAGGAAAACAAGGATGTTGATGAAGAATAGACCCTTGGCCCACACAACACAATCAACATGGTGGAGAATAGAAATTTGAACTTGTTGCATTTAGCCATGGAGGAATACAGACTATAGCTACAAAAGGTTGAACATGAGAGGAATTCTCAAAAAATTTCTTGCAATGTTTTAACGGATGATCCTCCTATTGTTCTCCAAGATGGTGAAAATGTTCCAATAGGAAAGTAAGGTGAAATGGTGGAAAAGGTTGAACAAGAAGATCAATGTACAATTTGGAATGAAGAAAGTGTGAGTTTTCCCACTCCAAATGTTGGCTCAGAACAACAAGAAGACATCAAGCAGTTGTAGATTCAAGGATCAAGACAACATCTCAAAGAGGCTAAAAAGGGTGATGCGGGCTGTGATTTCATAACTTCGTTTGATGATCTTCCATGATTCATTGAGCATGATGGGGAGAGGATAAATCTGGTTAGAAGTTAGCAACATGAGGTTGAGGAGGAGTCGTGTACAGATGGATTTGATACTTTTGAGCATGGTATGCATGAGAAAGTTGATGCTGAGATATATGAAGAAGTGTACACTTATATAATTGAACACTTTTGTTCAAAATTGGAGGACAAGAAATCAGATTTTCTAGAGGATTTTGGAACTCATGCAGATATTCAACAGCAGATTCACAAGTTTGAACCAAAAAGCTTCTCATGAACTTGTTGCACAATGTCTTATATGGTCTGATGAGCTTTGTTTCTACTATATAGTAGAACTTGAAGCTGATTTATCAGCTGAAAGCTTATTTCAAGAAGCTACTTCACTATTTGAACACTTCCCTACCTCCATAGAAGAAGAGGGTATGTGTAGGATCATCATGGAAAAAACAGGCCCTTAAGTGGCAAAAAATTTAGAAAAATCAAAGTTAGGCAACTTGACGTAAAAATTTGAGTAAGTTATCTATATTATTTCAAAAATATGTAAGAATAGAATCTGTAGAAAATTGAATGTAGTTTCTAAACTACTAGGTTTATTTTTATTTTTAAAAATCTATTTGTGAAAATTTGAAATTTCAATGAATAGTACTTAAATTTTAGGGAAAAAATAAGTAGGTGTATGTCTAACCACCCTAACCACAATAAAATGATAATATTTTTTTTATAATATTTTAGAAATAAGTAGAGGACTCATGTCTAGATGCGATGCATATTTTTTGTAATTTTTTTCCAAGTAAATAATTAGTTATGAATTTTTATTAAACTTTTAAAAAATATAAAAACTTGTATGTCTAACCACCTAACTTGGTCAAAACTTCATGAAATTCAGTATAGTATGTGAAGCATAGAATGTGATGCATGTTTTGGATTCCAAAAATGTGATACTATTTGAAAGCTATAGGTTCTTTTCAATCAACCTATCAATCATGACTTTAGTCGTAATTCAAATAGAAAATGAATAATAATTATTTATTAAATTCAAAGTAAAGCATAATTTATATTGGTGGAAAGCTGAGAATTTCCTTTAAAAACCCTTTTCATTTCATCATTTTTGGGTAAGAAAATAGTCGTCAGCCACATACCCTACAAATACCCATCATATCGCCACTTTTTAGCCCATCATGTTCCTATACATACCCAAGACAAGCCTAATTTGGAGCATCTTTCTTTGAGTAGTAATGAGAATTATAAACAACTTCCTTTTTGGTGTATAAAGAAGCGAGAGGCTGATGTATTGATTGAAAGTGTGTTGGAGGAAGCCATCTCATTGTTCTCTAGTGAAGATATGAGTGATCATTTGGAACAACGGTATGTAAAGAAAGTGGGTGATCAGGTGCCTTGTTTGTTTGACAAACAGGAGATCACCAATGGGAGTTCAATATTTTTCCTTTCAAGAGGCTTCCCCATCATATATTTGGCCAATTCAAAGGCCACTGAAATACCAAAGATCATCCTTGCACCCAATTATGAGGATTCAATTGAACAAGATGCTGATTTTGGAGTTGCAACTGAAGGTGATCCAATTCAACTCACTTTTCCAGTTTAGGACAGCAATATGCATGATCATTTTCAAGGTGCAAGTAAGTTCATTTGCACTTTTTATGAAACACTTTGATAGTCTATTGAATATTTGCATGTGTTTCACATTCTTTCAACAATGCATAATCATGTAATGCATCAGTTGCTGATTAAAAAGGGGTGTTATTTTGTAAAAACTGTCAATGGTTTTGTTTGACCAGCTTCTGTGTTGGTTAAAGTAGGTAGTGTAGTCTCATTTCAGATACATTTCTAGTTTTCCCTAAGTGCTTTTCAGCACATCTAGATAGTTTTCATTCTGCAGTGTTGTTTCTTTCAATAAGTTTTCAAGGTGTTTCTTACTGGTGTTATGAGTTACAACTATTTGCAATGTTGTTTTCAAGTAGTGTTGGTTTTCTGAGTGACCTCGTGCCCAATGGATAACACAAGAGGCAACTGGTCTCATGTTTAGTAGGAAAACATATAGAAAATGTCACCAAAAATGTTACCTAATTTTTAGCTTTTAGCTGAAATCAGGTAACTTACCATTTGCTCTTTTTAGGTTGTTTAAACATTTAAAAGACAAACCATTAAACTTCTAGTTTCAATATGCATGAAAGAGTGATTGTCAAATGAAGTAGATTACATTTTGTCATTTCAATGTTGTATTGCAGCAAACAAGAAAGAGAATCATGTATTCAAATGTAATTTCTTTTATTGATAATCATTAAGGTACATGTCCCTCACAAGCCAAGCCAATAGATTTCTTATTCAAATGAAAATATGAAACAACTTATACATGAATAAGTAAAGGAAAGAGAGAATGTGCATGTAAGAATGGAACTAGTCATTTCCTATGAATGACTAGTTACAAGTTGCCCTGCTGCTGCCCCGAACCGCTTGTGCCCCTCCCAGTTCCATTGTGCTCCTCACCCTACATCTGAAGAAAACATGGTGTTAGAGCGAGGCTCTAAGCAATGAATGATTCAATCCTTGCATGCACACCTACCTATACATGTATAAGTTGATCCATAAATGCATTAAACAAAAGAACATTCAATGTATGCATTTATTTTCTAACTGTTTGCTTCATGTACAGATTTAGGACAAGCCTGATTATTGTTTCATTATCAGATCAAATGCAACATGTGGGGTAAATGTGGCTCCCACAAGGGTAGAGCTCAGCTTGCTTTGAAAGAAAAGGAAATTGAGCAACTTGATCAAATATTTACCTCTTATCAATACATTAAATCAATATGGAATCATACCAGTTGATCAACTTTCATTATCAAAGTGTTCAAGAGATGCATCAAGTTCAATTATGTATCTATTTAATAATGAGGAAGCATCTTAGATTATTGTCAAGCCCCTCTCACCACAACCCTATTGGGAAGTCACTCATCACATAGGAAAACGAGTTGTTAGGTCACCCACACATGTGACAGGTGGTTGTCAAACAAAGTTAGAATGAGGAGACTATGCATGTTTGTCACATATAACTGCAGTAGAAGTAATGGTTGACTCATGGTCATGGTACAAGTGTAAGGACAACACCCTTACAAGAGCTTACAAGTTTGGCAGGCATGAAGGGTATCTAGAATAAAGCATAATTTCCTTCATGGAAAAGAAACATGGCCATCTAATTCATTTCCCCATGATTTTGATGAATATGATGTCCTTGAAATTGGGAGCATCACAGGATTGAATGCATTTTGAACATGAAAGATGAGGACAGCGACTAAATACAAAATCTTAAGTTGTACAAGGCTAAGTTCAAGGCATTCTCAACCAAACACCAGACAACAGGTTTGACAACTAGCAATCAATGTGTGAATGATGAGAAAAGGAAAAAGGCAAAGACATTCAAGAAGCATCAACTCTAGTTGACACAGACATGTGCATATCATAAATATATCATTACAAGAAGTCATGACAGCAATAGAACCCTCATATGATGTGATCAAGAGACAATTGCTATGCCATAACACAAAGGTCTGCTATTCTCTAAGCATATTACCAAGAAAGGAATAGGCATGACCATCAGAGGATATGAATCACAATCTATTCACCACAAGTTTAGAGCATAAGTAAGGATCATTCCCAAATTCAATCAAACAGTAGCAACCATCACCTGAAATAGGGCAGTCATGTGCATTGACAGACAAGATGTGCTTCAAGGAAGGCATGGGGTAGTGCATTTCATTGTCAAGTCATATGGACGACAAGTAGTACAATAGTACAAATGTCATAAGTCAGCAGCCATGAAGTGTAAGACAACATCGTTGTCCTCAAAAACAACAACACATATTGATTAAACAAAAAATTTTAAAATCAATGAAGATAGCCAAAAGGAGTCCAATGTTCCTATGTAGAAACAAGGGATTGACATCTCCCAGTGATAATTCCAAGACACTCATAATAATAAGTCTGCTCACTATCTTAATGACTAAGCACAGCCATCCATAGTCATCAAATGAATGGGGATCAATACATAGACAATCAAAAGAAATGAGAATCACTATTCAAGTAGTCTACAAAGGATCATGATTCTATTTGATAAGGGTAAAGGGTCAGACATGAGCTAAGAAGGAGACCATGCATGTAGATATCAATGAGAAAGCATAATGGGACAGCCACACTTCATAGAGAGCTCAATCATAAAGAGTAGTCAGCAGAGAATATTAATGACAAACCTCAAATTCTAGCATATGAAGATGCTTGAAACAATCTAAGTTAAATCTCTCAGTTAGATCAAGGATGGAGGCAGTGTTACAAGGACAACAGTGATCTTATGAAATAGTATCAAAAGCTAGTGGCACAATCCTGTATAGGCCTACAGTGATCAGCCCTTGGAAAGATAAAAGGAAATGGCATCATCATATGACATGATGGGATGTTAATTTATGAGTTGTGAGGCACAAAACATAGTCCAATCAAAGTGTGAATTAGCATTCTAGGACAATCTAATCAAATGAATTGAAGTCATGATAGTCTAGAGTAGCCTTGGTATGACTGTCTAGACTTATTAACATGAGAAAGGGAGATAGCTTCATCATTACAGCAATCCCAACATCAAAGTCTGACAAGAAGATCATGAACCTATGACAAGGATGAGATCACCTAGTGAAGGCAATATGGTTTTTCCTATAAGGGATTTAAAGGAGAAGATCATAAGGAACATTCACAGGGACCACCGAATTCATGTTTTCAAGAAGTATTCAAAGGGGACTGTTCATTATTTTCATAAAGGTTGAATGGGTGCATTGACAAGTCAATTGAAGAGACAAGACCCAAGCCATGGTCCACAGTGGTGGAGAGTACAGGAACAACATGGTGAATTTAAATAGCATGTACATTTCTTGCTCCATGATCTAAGGGTTTGTTTTGTTACTTTTCCTTTTCCACCTTTTTGAGGACTGTAGCAACATATATGCGGTCTGCCCCTTAGATCACTGAGGTATGGTATGCACAGCAATGAAAATTTCAATCAAAGCAAGATACAGTCACCATTGTATCTTGGATAAGTGAAAAGAAGATGGTAAAACATGCATGTATATGAAGTAGAGTGAGAAAATGGAAGCATTGGTAATGCTTTTACTTCACTTACAGAAACAAATGAACAACTCTTCAGCATAATCTTGAACTTAAGAGAGGTCAAATGCATATCAACAAGCTGAAAAGGTAAATGCAGAAATTATAAATGAGAACATTCTACAGTAGTGAGGAATCTGGCTACTCATTAAAGTGTTCTATAGCCTCTTCAAAATCGTGTTCAAGAACTGAACATAGAGTATGGAGGAGGTTATGCAAATTTTTCAAATCATTGGATATAGTCTCAAGGGAAGTCAATGAATTGGCATGAGGTATGGTTCAACATTCAACAATGTCAAGGCACTATTAAAGAAATTTAATGCAAGTCTCTCAAGGTTCCACTTCTTGAGCTCAAAAATACCTTATTCCATACTCTATTGCAAAGGTAATTATCTCAGTTTATTCCAAAAAAGGAAAGATCATTCAAGTGATAGTGTATCTATAGATTAAATGAAGCTGAAACTTCAAATTAGTGCATTTTTTACTGAGGCCAAGCAAATGAAGATACCATGTACCTAGATGTCTAAACAACAGAAAGGTGAAAGATTTTCTAAGCCATCTGCATTTTGCAACAAATTTGAACCTTTCAAAAGAAAATATGCAAAACCCACTTGGGGGTTCAAGTTTAAGGCAACAGTGCTACAAATTCAAGAAAATAGGGTGTATTTCAAAGACCCATTTACATTCTACACAAGAAATTTAAGTTTCTTCATGAAAGTAGAACAACCCAGCTTGGCTTTGTTAAAATCCACAAATACATGAAAAAATGGAGGGGAAGTGTTCTGGGTTGAAATAGAAGCACAACAATATGATAAATTCTATTTTATTCCTTACTTGGTGTGACAACAAAGGCATATTTTTCCACACCAGGTCAAATAACCCACTTGGGGTTCATGGAAAATCAAACTTAGAGTTTTCAAAAGGTATTTAAAGTCCTGTTAAGAGCAAGCTAGAGTATGATACCACATGTTATCATTTTACAGGCCGTAGTTGAAAATGGCCTTTTGTCTACAGCATAGAGAACCCATTCGGGTCTTCTTTTTACACATCACAGAAAATGATTCGAGAGAAATAAGCATCTATTCTTTCCATGGCCGTAGCTTCAGGGTGCATTTTTTTCATGAAAAGCAGCTGGTAAATGAAATAGAGGATCTTTTTAGCAACAACAATGAGGAAACAAGCTTTCACCCTTTATTCTTATAAATAAGCAAAGCACGGGGTCCTTATTGCTCAAATTTTAGAAAAGTGGAGTCTGTCAAATTTTACCTAAGGCTTGCTCATATAATCTTCACATTTTGCAAGATTTTGACACATAGTAAGCTTCACACAAGCTTTTTCTGCTTTTCATGGCAGCTGTCAATGGGAAAGCAACAGAGAAAGAACAAATGAAGTTCATCAAAGTCTATTCATGGTCACGGCCTATGAGTTAAGAATCAACATCTAAGTCAAAGAAATGCAAGTTTTGGTCAAACAAAGGTGTTTACCTAAGATCCTGTGATGTTTTCATGATGGAGAAATGTCAAAATGACTGATAAACCCATGAGAAGATATCATTTTCCTTGTGTTCTCCAAACCCTCATGGCGGCAGAGAAATTTTCCAGATTCTTCCAATTAACAAAATGATGGATTTTTTCCTCATTCTTTTGGTATTATGATTAGGGTTTGACCCTTGTCTTTTCATTTCGATGGAGTGTTTTATCTTTTCTTTTAAAATAAACACGTGATAAATGTGATGGGGCTGAACTTTGTATTCCCCCCTAGGCTTTTCATTCCTTATAAACCTTCACACTTAAAAAGCTTTGTTAGGAACATCACTATGTCATGTGTTATATCTTAGGAATTCTATGCCTTAGGAATTTCTTTCCTCATTTGACTTATGCTGAAGTGTGAAGTGATGGAGTGTGCCATGAAACCCTTGGGTGATGCTTTGTTTTGCAAATCATGTGACTTAGAATATTCTTTCCAAGAGCCTTGGAGGTTGACCTTTTTGGCCAAGTAATATTGATAGTTATGCCTTTGCAAACCATGTGACTATGACATGTGTGGGAAGAATACATAATATGAGTGGTAAGTTGATAGTCAAAATGCCTTTGAGCCTTTGATATTTTTGTCATAAATTTGATGTTACATTTTATTCTATGACTGGAGATATCATTTAGGTGACTTTAAAATCACTTTTATTGTGCCTTTTAATGCTAATGTAACATAGAGAATGGTGGGGACCTTTTGATTTGAGCCTAATTGTAAAGTAATTTGCTAATTGATGTTTTATAAATCACTTAGCAAAATCACTATATTTAATTCTTTAAAAGTCACGTGTTTTTAGAAACACACATATTGCATGAGGGGGGAATATGGTCAAGTGTTGAAATAGGACCAATGATGATTTGTAGAAGTGTGAGAAGTTTGTGATGTTGTTTGGACTATTTTTAGTCGGTTTGAGGCCAGTTGGAGGCTTTTTTGTCACACTTTTGAGATGGCTATTGACTTCGCTTGGTTTTTCTTCATGTGGAGAGCATTTTAGAGACTTCTAGAAGATTCTTTTGGGGACTTCTATGTTTTATCCGACCAAGAATCTTCTAGAAGGAGAGGTGTTAGGGTTTTGAGTTTTTGGTTAAGTATGTTCATTTTGGACATTTTAGGGAGTTCTTTCTTTTTTCAGCAGGAGGATAGCTACTATCTTGGAGTTATTTTTTTTTATGAAGCTGCATTGTAACTCAGACAAACTTAATACACAGTAAGCACTTTGAATTGATATAGTAGAGCACTTTTACCTTCTCATTTTCTGTTTCTCATGTATGTTGTTAATGATTGATCAGCTTGTTTTGTAAAGTCTATTTTTTCCTTGCAAGCTTGTCTCATGTTATTCATCTATTTAGTAGAAGGTGTATGTTTGCAAGTTGTAAGTTGTGTTGTTAATGGTGCTGATTAATTGTGAAATCTCTGTTTTCCTTTTAATAGAATTATTTATAGACCTTATGAAATATTTATGCAAGCTACATTATTAAGAGAGTTGTGTAAGTTCAGCTTTGTGATATCAATTCAAATATGATGAGTTGTTAATAGGTCTAGATTGTTTGGTGTATCACTTTAGTTTCCTTTTAGCATTAGGTTTATTTCATGCAACTCTTACCCTTACCTCAAAAATTCAATAGTTAAGTGATATCAAATGAGGAAGCTGATCCATAGTCTGGAGGTTTGTTTTCAGATAGGTTACCCACAACTTGAAAGCATTCCAATGTTGGTCCAAATCTACTAAGTGCAATAGGAAAAGCTTAGCAAACAGGGTGCAGATTTGAGCCTCCAACAATTCTCTCGTCGTGAGATCGAGGTTGACAATAAAAATATCAATGCTCTCGTTAACATGCCTCTACCAAGGAATATCACCGAGTTGTAGAGTTTATAGGGAAAGAAACAGGAAATTTGTAGATTCATATCTCAATTGGTTGATCGTACCCTTCCTTTCACCCGTTTATTAAAAAAGAATGTCTACTTCATGTGGGATGAGGGATGTCAAAAGGCCTTTGAGTCGATCAAAGCCTACTTAGCCAACCCTCCCATATTGATGCCAGCTATGCAAGATAGACCCTTTCTGCTCTACCTAGCTATGCCACCATATGCTTTAGCAGCTCTTTTAGCTCAATATGATGACTCTAGAAAGGTAAGAGCGGTCTACTACATTAGCCACATCCTGGTGGATTATGAAACCCATTATTCCTCCATGGAGAGGTAGTGCCTTGCTTTGGTCTTTGCTACATAGAAGCTGAGGCATTACAACCCACATCATAGTAAAAATAGATCTTTTAAGGCATCTATTTTCTTTTACTGATCTGGCAGGAAGGTTAACAAAATGGGTTATGTTGCTTTCTGAGTTCAACATAAATTTTGTTACTCAGAAATCGATAAAGGGGTCAAGTAGTTGTGGATCAGTTGGAAGACGCTCCCTCATCTCACTCCTTTCCTGGTTTAGATTTATTTCTTGATGAAATTTTTTTTACGATTGACCACAATCCTAAATGGAAAATGTATTTTGATGGGTCAAGGTGTCAAATTAGTTCTGGAGCAGGGGTAGTCCTAATATCCCCTGAAGAAAAACTAGTTCCATTATCCTTTCGATTAGACTTTCCTTGTACCAATAACATCACCAAGTATGAAGCCCTTATAGTCGTCTTACATGTCGCGATAGCACTAAAAATCAAACACCTTCATATCCTAGGTGACTTTGAACTTATAGTGAATCAAATAACAGGAACCTATTAGGCCAAGCAAAGTATGTTGTTCCTGTACTGGGACCTTGTCTTGTCTTTGCTAAAAAAAATTCTTCTTTCACAATAGACAGTGTCCCTATGAGAGAAAATAGAGATGATGACGCCATGGCTAGTGTCACTTCCTTGGTACCTTCCAAAGAAGATATGAAGGAGTACCACTTTTTAGTCCAGATCTTGTGAACCCCTATAGTTCCTGAAGAACCTGAGGTTGAATTCCCCATGTGTTCCCATGTAGACTCTAGGGAATGGTTTTCTGATATCTATAACTATTTAAAAACTGTGAACTTCCTCAACAATGCCACAAAGAATGACCGCACTCGCATGAGGAAGCTTTCGGTTCGCTACGTCATCCTATCAGACATCTTTTATACAAAGGCCTACAATGGCCTACTTCTTAGGTGTCTTACAAAAGCAGAAATACCCCTTTCCCTTAAGAAAGCTTATGCGGGCTCTAGGGCTAGGCATTTTGGTGGTAGATCCCTAACGCAAAGATTGATACACATGGGATACTATTGGAAAACAATGGAACAAGATTTCTTTGACTTTTTCAAGAAGTGCCCTCAATGCCAACAAGATAGCTGAATCATTCGCATGTCGGCCCAAGAGTTATAGAACCAAACTTCCCCTTGGCAATTCGCTAAATGGGGGTTGGATATTATTGGAAAGATATCACCTCCCTCTTCCAAAGGACACACCTTCATCATTACTGCTACAAATTACTTCACAAAGTTGGTCAAGGCTATCCCACTCCAATCCACAAATGTTGAAGCTATTTGTAGCTTGCTTATGAACAACATCATCTCTTGATTTGGATTGCCCGCTACACTTGTTTCGAGCAATGGTACACCATTTTAAAAAAAGGAAGTGAAGAAATTCCTCGAGAAATTTCACATCCAACACAGGTTCTCCACACCCTACTATCCTCAATCCAATGGTCAAGAAAAAGCATCGAATAAAGATCTTGAGCTTATCCTCCAAAAAATAGTAAATAAACATGATAAAGACTGGCACATCCAACTAACGTATGCTTTATGGGCCTATCGCATGAGTGTTCGTATAGCTATATGGAAAATGCCCTATAACCTCGTGTATGGTGCCAAAGCTATCATGCCCTTAGAATTAGAAATCTTATCTTTATGAGTTTCCCTAAAAGGGCTAATTGATAATGAGACCTATCGAGTCAACCACCTACATCAGCTAGAGATGCTCGATGAGCATTGCTTACAAGCCCTCAAAAATATTAAAGCTTATTATTGGTGGTAATCTAGACAATACAATCAAAGTTTACTCCCTCAAACCTTTAAAATAGGAGATTTGGTTCTTTGTGAAAATCAGAGAAATGTAAATGCATCACCTAACCAGAGGGGGAAATTTAGCCCTAACTAGTTAGGCTCTTGTTGGAAAACGTGCCTCAATCTTACTAGCATGAAACCTCTGAAAGAGAAAAGTCAGTGTGACATTCTTATTTTATGGCCAACTAGTAGTTGTGTAACCTTGTGGAATGCTCAGGTCATCGAGACCTTGTTGTTGTCTTAACCGACTGGAGTCATCATTGTGAAATTTCTTGTCACTGTGAAGTTGCTAACTCACTCCATCTAGTAGAGCTCTAGCTGATGGTTTGGTTCCTAGTGGTTTTCAGGGAGACTCATGGCAACTGAAGTCTTCAGGGAGAGACATGGAAATTTGGTATAACTCATCCTGACAAGATATGTCTCGCCGATGGCTATTCACTCGAAGTCATAGGGGTAACATGAAGGCTTGGTAAGAACTCTTGGAGATGGATGGTTGTCTTGCCGATTGATGTTCATATCGGTATGACTTGAGAGATCATTATTACTCATAGCAACTAGCGGTGGTCTCTCTGACTATTCTATGCTTGGTGTGATGTCTCACTGATAGTAGTAGTCTTTCCAATAGAGCTACATGTGTTGACTATTGGTATAAATTCTCAGTGATATGGCTTGTCTTTCTAACAGCTTTGCATGATGAATATTGGTATGACATAAAGATCTATGAGACTCTTGGTGATTGTAGAACTCTTTCCAATAGAGTTTCACAAGATGAATTTGCATTTGGTATGACCTCTCACCGATAGCAATGGTTTGGCCGATGCTTCTACAGTTGATATCGGTATGATGTCTTAGGGATAGGGTGAGTTTGAGCGACAATTTTTTAACTCGGTGTAACCTCTTGCCGATGGTGTTGACTCTGGGTGATAACAACAATCGGATATTGTGGCATCAGGGAGACATAGCTAGTGTCTCACCGACATGTGACACAGTTTGAACACCTTGACCGATTGACTGTCCTACATGGTTTGTGTTCGACCAATTAGAGAAGTAGAATGGGAACCACTAGCAGTTGGACTATTGTGGTCATTCTTGTGAGGAAGATCAACATACCATGAATGACATGGATATACTCTGTAATGAAAGTTGATGATCGGTTCGGTGAATAGGTCGAGGTGTGATCAGTATATCTGAATTCAATTGAGAGAGCATTGAAAATGGGATGTTCTATACAAGGTTGATCATTGAATCTACTGTTGTAAATTGACATCAGAAAGTTAATTCTGAACTCTATATGTAATTTGGTTTACTGTAATACAAAGAGGATTTTCTTGGTGTGGTGGGTTTTTCTCCCATTAGGGTTTTCCCACGTAAATCATGTGTCCATCTGTGTATGTTTATTTCTTTGTTTCAATTATTTCTTTCAAGTGTATCTTAATTAGACTATAATTGAAAATTTAAAGTCACCTCTGCATTCTTCCCTAAGGTTTTGACGTTAAGAGAGTTAGTTCGGCACCTTAGCTTTCCTTACAAGTGGTATCAGAGCTTGGCCAGTTGTGTTATCCTTGTGGGTACGTTGGATTTTTTGAGTCCATTCTATTTAGTGGGAGTCTTGTAGAAGTTTGGTAATTTGAATTACAGGTTAAGATGGAAAGCACGTCAGGAAAGATTGAAATTGAGAAATTCAATGGCAACAATTTTGAGTTGTGGAAACTTAAAATGGAAGATCTGTTGGTAGACCGTGATCTTTGGATTGTTGTGTCTAGAATGATTCCTGTAGGAATGAAGCAAGAGGACTGGGACCTTGCAGATCAAAAATCAAAGGGGATGATAAGGCTCTGTTTAGCAGACTTTGTTCTTCTAAATGTTCATGAAGAAAAGACCGCATCTTCCTTGTGGAAAAGACTTGCAACTATTTATCAGGGAAAGTCCTTGGTGAATAAATTATTCTTGAAGAAGTTGTACACTTTAGAATGTAGGAGGGAGGATCTGTTCCTGATCATTTGAACACATTCAACATGCTAATTGCATAGTTAGCATCTGTGGGTGTGAAGACTGATGAAGAAGATTGATGTATGTTGTTATTATGTTCTGTGCTAGATTCTTGGGATCACTTGGTGATGGCTATTGAGAGTATGACATCCACTTTTAAGATGGAAGATATTGTTTCTTCTTTGTTATCAGAAGAGATGAGAAGGAAATATTCTAAGATGGCAAAGGAGGCTCTTGTTGTTAGAGGAAGATCAAAAGAAAAAGGCAAGAAGAAGGACAAGAAGTCCAAATCCAAATCAGAGGGGAGATCAAAGTCTCCTTGCAAGAATTCCAAGGTGAAGTGCTGGAATTGTGGGAAACCTGGTCATGTCTAAAAGGATTGTAGAGAGGAGAAAAAGAAGAAGAAGAAGAATTCTTCTGACAATGACTCTTCTAAGAGTGATGCAGACGCCTTCATTGCAGCCTTGGCTATGCAAGCATCAAATGATGTCCGGCTGATTGATTCTGGAGCATATTTCCACATGAAATCTTATAGAGATTAGTTCATGAAGTATGAAAAATACGATGGTGGAAATGTTTATTTGGAAAGTGATTCATCTTTGGAAATAGTTGGCCATGGAAGATTCAGAATTCAATTCCCTGATGGAAGAGTGAAGGCAATCAATGATGTAATGTAAATACTAGGTCTTACTCAAAATCTACTTTCTGTTAGTAAGTTGAATGATATTAGAGTGCAAGTCACATTCTCTGGAAATGGTTGCAAGATGACTAGAGGCTCAATGGTGCTAGCAAGGGGTGCTCTTATTGGTACCTTGTATAAGCTGGATGCACATGCTATGCAATGCAATAGTGTCTCTGCAAAGTCATAGAAAGCTACTAATGGAGGAAAAGAGGAAAAAGTTCCTAATAGTGTAAACTCTATGGAAGTTAAACTTCCAACATAAAAGATTATGCTCTGGCATCATAGGCTAGGCCACATTGGAGAAAAAGGTTTAAAAACCTTGAAGAATAAAAACCTAGTTGAGGGGCTTGCTGATTGTAACCTTGAATTCGAATTTTGTGAACATTGTATATATGGTAAACAACACCATGTTTCAATTTATTCCAGTACTTACAAATCTTCTGGTTTGCTTAGTTATATACATTCTGATGTTTTTGGTCCAGTGACTATTTCTTCTTTTTCTAAGTAAAGGTATTATGTATCGTTCATTGATGATTCTTCAAGAAGAGCATTTGTATATTTTTTGAAAAGTAAATCAGAAGTGTTTAGTTGGTTTAAGGAATTTAAAAACCTTGTGGAAAATCATACTGGAAGAAAAATAAAATTTTTAAGGACTGAAAATGTTGGTAAGTTTTGTTTTGATGATTTTGAAAGGTACTATAAGGATCATGGAACTAAAAGACATAAAACTAAACCTTACACTCCACAGCAAAATGGAGTTATGGAAGGGTTCAATAGGACAGTGATGGAAAGAGCACAAAGTATGCTAAGCAGTGTTGGCTTGGAGGAGAAGTTCTGGGTTGAGGCAGTTGCAACATGTTACTTGATAAACCATTCTCCTAATTCCGCTCTTGTTGAGAAGACACCTTTGGAAGAATGGTCTAGTAAGAAGCCCTCTCTAAGACACATTTGTGTTTTTGGCTATGAGACATATGCATATGTGTCGAATTAGAAAAGATCTAGATTGGAGAACAAGGCTTTTAAATGTATTTTTATTGGCTATAGTGCTGGAATAAAAGGATGCAAGCTTTGGAATCTTGATACGGAGAAGGTTTTATACAGCAAAATTGCTATCTTTCATGAGTTGAAGCCTTCTACCTTGGATCTGCAGTCATAGACAAAATCAGAAAACAAAAAGGATGTAGTTGAAATTTCTCTGACACCAAATAAAGAGGAATTGAAAATTTAAAATGTACCTAAAATTGAGGAGAGCTCAAGTAGTTCTAAGAGTTCTGAAGAAGAACAACAACCTCAGTCTCGACAAGTGAGGAGTTCAACTCGTGAAAGAAAGCAACTTGATAGGTATGGGTTTTCTTTGATAGATTCTACTTGTGCCTATGCTTTAATTTCTAGCACTAATGAGCCTAGGGCTATGAAAGAGGCATTTAGAATGTCTGATTCAAACTCTTGGTTGGAAGCCATGAATGAAGAAATGGCATCGTTAGAAAAGAATGATACTTGGAATTTGGTGCCCTTTCCTGAAGGTAGAAAATTTGTTGGCTGCAAATGGGTATTTAAAAAGAAAATAGGTTTGGATGGTAGTGTGGAAAAGTATAAGGAAAGGTTGGTTGCAAAGGGTTATTCCTAGGTAGAGGGAACTGATTATGGAGAAATTTTTTCTCCTATAGCTAAGATGACATCCATTAGATTTCTTTTGTCACTTGCAGCAACGTATGACTTAGAGGTTGAACAGATGGATGTGAAGACAACATTTCTTCATGGTGATCTTGAAGAAGAAATTTATATGTCCGATCATGAGCACTTTGTGGAAAAAGGTAAAGAAAAATTGGTTTGCAAGTTGAATAAATATTTGTATGGATTAAAGCAGTCTCCTAGAATGTGGTACAAGAATTTTGACACTTTTGTTTTGTCTTTGGGATTTGTAAGAT
>VDFB02105171.1:0-12101 GCA_007258455.2 Sequoia sempervirens | reverse complement strand
GGCTTTTGAGTACGGAATTACACTGAAGTTTTCCTCCAATTACTATCCACAGGGGAATGGACTAGCAGAGTCCACAAATAAAAACTTATTGAATGCCATTAAGAAGTTGTTGGACAAGAATCCGAAAGATTGGCACACGCAGTTGAGGTTCGCCTTATGGGCAGACAAGATAAGAACAAAGAGTTCCTTAGGGACATCTCCCTACCACTTGGTTTATGGTCAGGATCCAGTTTTTCCAGTGCAACTGAGGATCCCAACTCTCCAGTTCATCCAAGAATACCTAGAAGGAGAGGATCAAGTCCAGACAAGGTTGTCTCAGCTGATGCACCTAGAAGAGAAAAGAGATGAAGCTCTTGAGAATCTGGCGAAACACCAAGTAGTGGTGAAAAGATGGTTTGATAAGCAAGCTAAGATCAAGTTGTTCAGGATTTCTGACTTGGTTTTATACTGGGACAAGGCCCACGAGAAGAAAGGTGATCATGACAAGTTTGACAAGTTGTGGTTGGGCCCGTATCAGATTTCTGAAATCCTTGGGGATAATGCATTTAGATTGCGTACGTTGACAGGGGAGGATGTCCCATTGCCCGTCAACGGATAGTTCCTCAAGCATTATTTCCAGCCCTAGGTTCTCTCTGAGAGCCTACCTTGTAATATAGTTAGATTAGGGTTTGCTTCCCCGTTTGTTTGCTTTTCGTTTGCTTTCCTATTTTCCTTTGTTTTGGTTTTGGTTTGTTGCCCTTTGGGTTTTTGGTTTGGCGTTCCCGTCCCTTGGGTTGTCCGCTCAAGTGGTTTTGGTTTGGAATGAGCAAGAATTTAGGGTTTCCCATTGCGATGGGGTGATGATGTTTTGACTCTCACAATATGGTTTCTTCCACTGGAATTTGCATAAATTTTTGAAAAGGACTAAGGTTGTTTACCTCTTGTCATCATCCGGTTAGGGATTGAACTCGTCTCAGGAGGTTAACCCGTTATTGTGTCTCAACACACGAGTCTAAAGACCTTAAAATTTTTACCTATCTCCATTCTGAGTCATTTTGGTTTCTTGGGAAAGGTTTTGGCAGGTGAAAATTTCACGTCTTGCTTCAGCGCCACTACAATTCTCAAACCCATTGGAGGCTTCATTGCCTGCTAGCCAATTGAGGAATTGACGGAGAAATCAAATGGTGAAAAGAAAATGTGCTTAAAAGAAATATTGAAAAAACAAGATAAAAAAATGATAAAATGAAAATGAAAGATGTATTGTGAAATATTGGTTTTGGGAACATACGAGTAACTCCACCGGGGCTATGGACGCCCTGCCGGCAGTGGAGAAATATTCGTGAGAATTGTAGCGACAACCTCGTCGGGACTATGGACGCTTGACTGGCAGCGAGGCAATGTCAAGGATGCTTTTGAAGTTAAGATATTTATATAACCTGTTGTGGTCGATTTCGGAAATCGATATGGTTTAGAGATGGAACCAATGCACACACTCACGAGGCTTTAGATGAAAGTGTTTTGATCCAATACCGGATTCTTCTCCCCTTTCGAGTAAGTGTCCTTTCCGTATGATGGTTTGAGGAAGACTAATCTGAGTTCAATTCTTAAAGTGTTTTTCAAAACTTTCCTGTGGAGTCGCCAGATGTTGTGACCTTTTCACACATCGCCCCATTCAGATGGGGACCCCCTAATTTTTTCGCTCTGTTCCGGTCTTTTGGCTTGGGTTTTTCTTCTCTCTCTCTCGCTCTGTCTCTTTTCCGATGTCCGCCTTTCGAGGGGTTGCGCCTGTCAGTGAGTTTAAGTGTGAAACTGACCAAGTCTAAAATTAGGGTTTCATCGTTTCTGGTCAGTCCGAGGTCGAATAGAGTCAGTAATTGAAAACCGAGCTTAACGTTGTTGTCATCATGTATCCAGCGCCAGAATTTGAAATTTCATCAAATTCCAAGGTACTTACTATTTTAGTGAAATTAGGGCAATTTGTCACTATTTTGAGATTCCACGTCACATTGCATTCTGTGAGAGTACATCAAAGTTATTCAAGGTAGTAAAATTTGAGCAAAACGACGACTTACTATTTTAGCAACCAAAATTCGACCTAATTTCGTGGTGCGTGATATTGTAGTTTTTCATGTTCAGATATTCCTTCGGTTTTCCTAAGACCTCAAGGATGATGTGTAACATGCAAGACAGGCGACAACTTCTTCGTGGATCTCACCTTCCGGAAATATTTTAGGGTTTGTATGTCGAGGTTTTGCATGTCGCGATTCCTCGGGATGGGTTTTTCGAGAGCTTCGCTGATGGTGTGACATGCTAATGAGGATTCTAACTCAGTAAGGAACTTGCTATTTTTAGCAGGTGTGTCCCAGCAGCCGCTTCCCAGCAGTTCAGATTCACGAGCTGATCGCAGTGCCGCAGAAACAAAGACAAACAGAGTTCATTTGATACGCATGCAAAGCAAATTAGGGTTTCCAGCTTCGGAGCCTAAAAATAGGCGTAAAAAGTCAAATTTTTTAAAAACCAGTGTAAACCACCGTGATCAGCGTACTTCAGGCCATCTGTTGGTGAAATTTCAAGTCGATCGGAGCACTTACTATTTATAGTAAGTCAATTTGGAAACTGGCTAAAAATAGTAAATTGAGCGCATGCGTCAGTGTCAGCCAGCAGGTCACGTGGTGAGGAGCGCCTCATTAAAATTTCAAGTTAATCGGAGCATGGGAGCTATCAGAAACATGAGGTTACTATTTATAGTAAACCACCTTCAGAAACATGCTAAAAATAGCAGGGTGACTAAAAATGGCAGTGTCGACAGGTTGATAAGGTTATGAGGATGCAGTGTGCAAAGTTTCAAGTCATTCCGGGCTTCAGAGATGCAAATTCAGAAGACTTACTATAAATAGCAGGGCACGTAAGCTGGCGAAAAATGAGGAAAAAGTTCTAAGTCTGGAACTTCATCCAGCAGGCATGGCAAATGCGCCCAAAAGAAGAAGGAAAGCTTAGGAGGTATGAAAATTTTTCTAAGTATAAGAAATCCGCCACCACCCTCAAAATGCGCCCAAGATGCAAGTTTATCCTTCACAGGGGGTGAAATGCGCCCAAAGTTGTAGGTGGTCAAAGCAAAGTCAACACTCAAATCCTCCTCCACATCAAAAATGCGCCATCCTTCACATAGGGTGAAATGCGCCCAATTTGCAAAGGAGTCAAAGTAGTCAAACAATTTCATCCTCCACCACAGGCAAAATGCGCCCAAACTAGGCCATGTGAAGACAAAAAATAGAAGGTGAAGAGTCACCCAAGGACGTTGGAGAAAGTTATCCACCAGCTACATGAAAATGCGCCCAATTTGAAAGAAGAGTCAACAAGTCAAACAATTTCGTCCTTCACATGCATGGAAATGCGCCCAAAGCAAGGAGAAGGTCAACAAGGTCAAAGTTTTTATCCTCCTCAAGGGCTAAAATGCGCCCAAACAAGTGCATGTCAAGACAAAAGATGGGAAGGCGAAGAGTCATCCTCTTGCCAGGCTGAAATGCGCCCAAGTTGAGGTTGTAAATGGTGAATAAAAGTGGTAAATAAGGTGAAAGATGCTCCAAGGTGTGGTGAACACAGGGTAAATGCTAGGCACGCCAAGGGTGGAGAGTGTTGAGGATGCTTCCCTAGGCGTGGTTTTATTTTTCCTCCATCAAATGCTATATGCGCCAAGAGTGACGGGAGTTATAAGGTGTTAGAAAATGCTAGGCGTGTGAAGTGTTGAGAGTAAAATGCTAGGACGAGATTTTCCTCTTCAAGTCTAAGGTGCAAGGTAGTGAAGGCAAAGTGGCTAAGGCATGATTTTAAAATTTCTTCTAAGTGCTAGGCGCCTAAAGTTATAAGGAGTGAGAAAATAATTTCCTGAGGCGTGTTGAGGAGTATAGTGCCAAGGCGTGATTTTCTCTCAAGTGTATGATATACGCCTAAGGTGATTTTAAAATATCTTGAAGGCATTGGAATATTTCCTAAGTGTGGAGTGATATGGGGTGAAGTGAAGATGAAATGAACGAGGCGCCTCCGAGAATAAAATTTTTTCTAAATCAAGTTGATAAAAAAAAATTCTCCTCCACTGGCAAACGAATAGAATTTTCTAAGGGAAATTTTTCAAGAATGTAAGAGATGATTTAAAATATTTTTCTAAGGAAAATTATTTTCTTCTTAGAAATACGCCTGGAACTCAGAGTGATGAATTTTTCTGAAGCACGTGCAACTTTCCTCGGAGACGAAGTCAGAGACGATGATAATGCAAGAAGATTCATTTTTTTTTCAAGAAGTCAGAGCTCCGGCTGGTGAGTGAAAAAGATGAATTTAAATTAAAGTTTCAAAAGCAAATTCAAGGATGCCAGTCAAAGTCAAGTTTCTAGAAGAATAAGATTCCCGACGAGTGGAGACAAGTGTCAGAAACACCACAGAGGGAAAATTCGAATTCTTGAAGTGGAGTAGTGGAGTTTAATTGCACTGGCTAAAATTAACTTCTTCTAGAATTCGAGTTTTAGCTATAAAATGAAGATGTTTCTCACTTGTTTTCACAGCGGAAGAAGTCAAATTTTCTCTAAGTGAAGTGTTGCAGTGAGTTGTTGCTTGAAGAGTTCGAAGTCTGGATGTTGCTGAGACTGCTAAAAGGACGCCTTGAGTTGCTGGAGAGGTACGCCCTTGCTGGTTAAAGAAGTATTTGCTAAAGATTGAAGTTGCTTGTGCTGAGAGGTACGACTTTGCTAGTGTTGAGGCTGAAGCTTAATTCGTTGCTAAAGTTGAAGTTGCCAATTGAAAGAGGGACGCCTAGAAGTGAATTGCTGAGAACTTAAAAGTACGAACTTGCAAGATTGCTGATTGCTGATATAAAGTGTGAAGTTCGAGTTGCTGGTTGGCATTGATTTAGAACAGTGAAGCCAGTGAAGTCTACTTAGAAATCTATTCTAAGTGTTGGAATTCAAGAAAAGAAGCTGAGGTTTGCAAACACGAAAGTTATTGCAGCTTCTAAAGTCAACTGCAGCCCCTACACAGTGTCATATTTTATTTTATAAATTGCTGATGAATGTTGTTGTTTGCAGATGGCTGAAGCAAGGACAAATGGAAAGGACAATGGCGCCTCCAGACAAGCAGTGATCAAGAAGCTGAGTAAAACGTTCATGCCAGAGTCAAAGTTTATTTCAAAGCTGGGCAAGTTGACGGACACTAATTTGGGCTCTGTCAACCTGGAGACCTTCAAGAACCGGATGTTTGGAATTGGAAGTCATCAGGCTTCAGTCACTTCGCACAACATCGTCCGAAGTGGACTATATGCAGCTGCTGGTTTCCCGCCAGCTATACAGTGTTCCGAGCTGATAATGGAGTGTGCTAATTGCTACGAGAAGGAACACCGGTCGATCATGTCACCAGATGGCCAAGTGCTTGCCAATCTTACTCCGGCGGCCATTGCTGAAGCTTTCGAGATCCCGACACACAGGAATATGATCTACAAGTCCAGGGAACGAGCGAAGCGGATGTATGCCTCTGCTTTTGAGCGATGCATAGAGACGATCAACACCCACTGGATGAGCACTCCTAAGCCTTCTCGAACGAAGTTTCCCAAACAGATCATAGCGGATGATTTGAAGCAGGAATACTGTGACCTCATAAGGATGCTGAGCAGGGTTGGAGGCTGTGCACAATCGTTCATTTTTGAGCCTTGGATGTTTTATTACATCAACTTGGTGCTAGAAGGCAAAGACTATGTCAATTGGGCCGAAATGATCACCGATAATATACATGAGCAGCTCCTGAGCTTGAGGAGAACAAAGACATTTTACATGAGCTCCTATCTCATTTATATGTTGGCACGGATGACGAAGTACAAGGGGATTTCTTATAAAAAGCCTGTTGGATGTGGCTCTCATCAATTCAAAATCCACGAGGCTTGTCCACAGTTGCACCTGTCAAGTACAACCCACTACAAGCGTGTCAACGATTCATTCACCATGTACATCACGAGGTTACTTCAGGAGCGGTTACATCACAGAATCTCGAGGGATGCTCAGGAGTTGATCGAAAGGTATGGGTGTTGGTTTATTCAGTTTCCGAGATTTTCATACATTAGGCTGCAAGGTTTTTCCTCATACCCTTATAGGCTGCCTAAGTACCCGACAGATAGAATAATAATGCTAGAGATATCTAGACAGTTGCTAGCCTTTGACAAAATTCAAAAGAAGAAGAAAAAGGGAGGGATAGAATTTCCAATTGTAATGGGCAACTCGGATGAGGTGTGTCCTTCGATACAGGCAGCTAGAGAAGCTAAAAGTGAGCTTCAATTTTATCACTTCTCATATCACACAAGTCGACAACACTATGACCCGCATCATAACATCAAGTAGGTGTTGTCAGAGGAGTTCAAGCATAAGGCCACCATTGAGGATTATTGGGCTGATGCAGCTGATGAAATTGAAGTAAGGAAGAGAATGTTTTCTCGGTTGCCGATTACTCTGATCAGGGAGTGTGAGGTTGTGCCAGTTCCGGACCAGGTCAATGAGGATATGGATGTAGTCCGTCTGGATTATGCAGCTGTTCGAGATACTCCACTTCCACCTGTGGATTGGTCAGAGCCCGAGGTTGCTGATTTAGATACTCTCTCCATCCCGGTTATGACATTTACTAGAGCATGGGTTGATAGGCGGGTAAACAGATTGAAGAGTAGGTCAATTGCTTTGACTTACAATTTGATGGGAGATCACAGGACACCCACCACTGGCAGAAAGAAACAGATTACAAGAGGTCCAGAGTCCAGGAAGAAGGAAATAGTTCGGCAGGAGCCCATTCAGCCAGAACCTCCACGGATTACAGTTGCGACACCATTGGAGACACGTTCTCTAAGTATACAGGAGGTGTCTTTGTTTGCTGATCAGAGGATTGCATTGAATCAGGTACCGGTAGTACAGGATGATGTTCAGCCTCCACGGAGAGAGTCGATTGGCCAGAGCGCCAACGTACCTGTTAGGATTGATCAGCAGGATGATGAGGGTACTATTACTGACCCTCAGTTTCAGCAGGAGTTAGAGGAGGCCATGAATGATGATGATGATATAGTGTCAGGTGATACTTAGCCACTTGAGGACGATGAGCCTCGCCAGAATGATGAAGAAGTTGAGCAAGTTAGAGAAGTAGAGGCACAGGAGCAGCAGCCCTTTGATATACAGTATGATGTGCCCGATTGGCTTAAAGATAGAATGAGAAGAAGCCCTAGTGAGGAAATTGATCCAGCGGTTGAGATGGAGGAGTTCTTGAATAGGATCAGTGCACCTCCACAGAAGAAGAAGGCAAGAAAGTTTTCGAAGATCTCCACTGAGGAGGATGGCTCTCGTACTCTTCATGTTGTTGTTCCAAGAGTTGAGTGTGACCGGAATGAAGCAGTTCCTGAGAATTATGTGGTCACCACTCTGGATTTGGGATGCCCTACTGGTGCTCAGATCGTAGAGGAGTGTGATAACTCCTTCCTTGCCCTCAAGGATAGGTTATTCAAGAAAGAAGGGAAATATAAGAAGTTGAAACGAGAACACAAGGCCTTGATTGGATATGTTCAGCAGTTGTCTCGTTCTCGAGGGCAGGATGTACCAGTGA
This sequence comes from Sequoia sempervirens, assembly GCA_007258455.2. Lineage (NCBI taxonomy): Eukaryota > Viridiplantae > Streptophyta > Pinopsida > Cupressales > Cupressaceae > Sequoia > Sequoia sempervirens. The sequence goes on along the minus strand of VDFB02105171.1, from coordinate 4,508 downwards.
TAGAGCCTCCAGCAGAGATACCTAGCGAGTCGATCAGCGTCTTAGTGGAGTTGGGGAGGATGGCACAGGAGGCAGATAAATGGGTCACAGGTGTTCGTGTGGAGACAGAGAAATTTATGGAGGACCTTGCTTCTGCCTTTCAGCAGGCCTCTAGTATTTTGACACGGATAGATGCAGTGGATCATGCTTGGGGAGATGCCTCTATCTATCAGAGTAAGGTGATCCAGCGTCTTGAGGTATTGAGGCATGTGCCATTGCAGTTGCTGATTGATGGAGGCGTCATTCAGGCGAATGACAGATATGACTTCTCTAGATGGTATTCTTCGCCATCATTGGCGGGTTTCTTCGGGATAAAGACAAAGCGGATTCAAATTTAGAGTACATAAGGCTATGGCCAACATTATAGATGGAGTTCGTAACACTTTTTGGAGGCCATATTTGCTAGGCGTTGAATCCGTGATGAGATAAGTTTTGATAATTTGAGGGCTGTCGCTCTTCTTTGCGCACGCTAAGACCTTTGTACTGGTGATGATTTCCCCGGTGAATATCGCTACTTTCTCCACTTTGATCCGCACCCAGACTCCTTAGCTGCTGAGAAAATCTTGCACGAGGTATGAGCATCACTCTGCAGTTAGTTTCGCTTAGATTGTGTTCCACCGATTTCAGTTCAGGAGGTTGAGGCCGTGCTTCGCAGATTCGTGGAGTTGGCAATCAGAGAGAAGGCAAATGGGAACACACTACTGGACGAGGATCTTCTAGAAGACTGAATATGGACATTTATTACATTTGCTATTTTGGGAGTAAGTGGGAATCTTTGATTCATTTAATGTACCACTCCCTATTCTGGCAGTTTTTAGGGTTAGGGCTGAGGTGGCACGATTCTGGCCACTCTATTAATTGTAACCCTAGCCGTCTTTTGGGACTTGGCTAGCTATAAAAGGGGGAGTCCCCCTCATTTGTAAATTCATTAGAATCATATTAGACAGTAGATATTGTGAGAGATTGAGCATTAGCATTAGAGTTAGAGTATAGTAGATCATTTTGCATAGTGTGGAGAAGAAAGAAAGTTTTCCCTTTGAAAACTTTTGGGAGATTGTTGTGTAACACTTTTCATGATAATAGATATTTTCATTGATGGTGAAATTCGTCTTGTCATGAATTGCTAGCAAGGTCTCTTCTTCCTTTCGTATCCAAGTAGCTTAATTTCATGCAAGTAGCTTACATTGATGTGTGGTGTTTTATTGAGGTAGCTTCGCTTTATTCCATACCACTAGCGGCTTGTTGATGATAAGTTCGCCTTGCGTGGTCCACTGGAAATCAATTTGAGTTTAACTTCGATTGTGGTTTGTATGCTTATATGCATCGTTGTGATGGTGTTTTTATGCTAAATCATAATATGAACATCCTTTGCTATCCCTCTGAAGATTGCACCGATTTTGCTGAGGCTGTCCGACGTGAGGCTAGGCTAAATCTGGTTGAAGTCTATTGAAACAAAGCCCCACATGTCTTGCATCTAGAATAGAATATAAGTTTCTTAGGCCCTCTACCCTTTTACTTTCCGCACATTTCTGATTAGTTTTAGGAAAACGAACTACATTGCCAAATCATACGCGCAAGAATCCCTTTCAAACCACGTACCCGCTGCTAACTGCAAGAAATCTGAACAATTGTGTAAGTCCCCTCGTAAGAACACAGCAAATACACATCAACCGAACTGGGTCTATTCGCATTTAAGGAACCTTGGAGTTGGACTTGCGAACTTTCTCGCAATCTTAACGCACAGAATACTTTGATCAAGAGAGAATGGAATAGCCTTCGGACTATTTTGTTCTACTGTTTGGTATGGTCACAAAAACCACATCAACAAGGCGGTAAATCACATGGACAAAATAGGGACAAACTCGGCCTCGAATGTGGTGGTGACACGACCCTGCTGCTTGGAAACGCCAATGGATCAGATGCGAGCAAGGGAAGCAACGACATAAGTAACTTACCTCAAAGGAAAAGCATTCAAGGGGTGGTTCGCTTTTTATGTAGGGCAAGCAGCAAAAGAATTATGAGGGAGCCATCCATGCTCATTCGCGAGACGACCATCGAGCAGTTAGATTATACATATTTTTGAACATTTTCCCCTTCATTTGTAAGTTGGCTATTTCTTAATAATCCACTGCATAAGCCAATATTTTTTTCAAATTCTCATATTTTGGTGAATTCTTTGTTGCAATGTTGTGTCTTTTGTATTATTACTTGCAGAGTCACACGATAAATCTTTTTCTCCTAGCCTTGCTTGGCATCAACTTTTTTGTTGGATTAACTTGTGCTCTCACCAAAGTAAGGGTTTCTTCTAATGTTTTCCTTCTTAAAATTTTAGTTTTGTGTTCATGGTGGCCTTTTTGGTTTCAATTTTTTTTGCCTTGGTAATCCTGAAAATTTTGGCATAATTAGTCTTCTGGAACCCCTAAATCTACACATCCCCAAAAATGAAGATTCACCCACAAAGTCCAGAGAAAGAGACATAGTATACTCTTCCAGCAGAATCCCCAACCCTTGTTCAAGCTATCGTGTTTTTCCCTCTGTATATTCTACTAACTACACTATAAACTCCTCCAAACAACCACACGTATCCTCAACTTGTACTGCTGTAGCCAGTTTTGCCTTAAAATCCACTAAAATTGATGCATGGAAGGGAAGTAACCTTTTGTCCTCAATTCCTTCACTATCTAGAAGGTATTCTATCACCTTCATCATGGATGGGTTCAAGAAATTAAAAATATTTTCCAATCTATGGTAAGATGCATTCCCTTTATGAAGAGGGTTCCTGAGCGAGCCCAATCCTCTAACAGCCATGATATAAAACCCTAAAGCTAGCCACTCACACCATGTTGTCAACACTGAAGAGCTTGCAAATAGAAATCTAACACACCAAAGGCACAAAAATACCAAACAGAGAATTCCCATTCGTTAAGAACGATCCACCTAAAAACAAAGAGATCGATATAGACACCAAGAGTACCATAACTAGCATAGATGTTCCATAATCGACTCATCAATACAAATCCTAACCTGTATGAATTTGAATAACTAAAATATGTTTGAAATCATCTAAGATTTATGCTTAAGAAACCAATTATATGCTTTGGAATTGTAATGTGTAAGTTCTGAATTGTTGCAGTGGCTGTATGACATGAATTGAATGCAAAAAAGAACTAAAACAAGTAAGAAAACAAAACTTCATGCAAGAGATTACGCTAGAGAAAGCTAGATCATCTAACCTCACAAATCAATCTTTCTCTAAAAATACTAAAGAAACTTCTTCATTTTTACTTTCTAAATGTTAAACATGCCCCTATTTAAACATTGTATATCAATAACCATGAAAATGTTGTCAGTATGGTTGGATAGCGATATCTTTAACATATAATAAGGCTCAATTTAACATTTTCTTTTGATTACTTATATTCTATTTGATGAATTTTTGTGTTTGTAATACAAAAATATGAAAGTATGGCGTACAGAACTGTTATGAATTTTTGTGCAATATTTTAAAAAAAATGATGCATCACTCTACCATTTTTTAGTAAATTAATTAGCAGCAATGGGCTGGCAAACTCAACTATCATTTATATCATGTTCTATAAGACATGATTGGATAATAATAGAATGAAACAGTAACTACAACATCCTATAACATATTTCTATATTTATGAGTGTTTGGTGAAATGTGAAGTCATTCAAAAAATTAGTCACATGACCCAAAATCCTACCTCAGAATGTAGTTAAAACCAGAGGTAGCTACCATTGTGATTTTGTATCTTCTCATTAAAAGCCAAGTTAGTTGTGATTATGATTTATTTCTTCCCTATGAACTTGATATAAATATTAAAGCAATGTAACTGCGACCTTTGGAGAAATTAGCATGCACCAAAAATTCAGCAAAAGCAAAATATTAATCCTTGTTTAGTTCAGGCACAGGGAATAAATTTGGCACAAAAATAACTGTTTACATAAACGTAGTTTTACTACTTAGTTAAACTTGCTGAAATGCTCATATTTTGTTGGTTTCCCATTAGAGGAGTGTTGGTACTGTCCATAGAAATTTGTTTCAATACACGTCCTAATGACACCTTCAATGTAGTAGCAGAGTTTTTTTTTATCTCTAATGCTTGGACAAACATCTATCACTTTCCTTTGTCATACCTATTTCCGACAAGAAACTGCTCACTATTACTCACCATCTTTTATTTTATTTTCTTTTCTTTTTCTCCTGCATATAACCCTCTGTTATGTGTGACAATTATCCCCTTAATCCTCCATGTCTATCTTGTTTGGTATTGTATTTTGGTTTTCCCAAAATGCATTCAAGAGAATCCTTATTCACTTCATTTGTGTTCAGTATCCTTATAACCACATTTTAGCACCATTACTCTTGGAGTAGAGCTTGCACTCTCTTGATTAATGGTGAGAAGTGTAGGTTGGTCCTATCCCTACAAAATGGGCCCATTGTCTTA
>VDFB02105170.1:0-29486 GCA_007258455.2 Sequoia sempervirens | reverse complement strand
GTGACCAAACTAACTGCTCCAACACATCCCGATAGGTAGGTTTATGCTAGGCATGGTCCTCTTTCACACCCAAACACGTGGAATTAATCTGAGCTACGTTCAACCGGCTTGATCCCTTATGATGGCATGCAAAACAATGGAAAAGAGAAAACATACACATGATAGTTGAGAAGTCTGAGTATTCCACACAAAAAGTGTATGATCATTGGTGCAAAGCACCTTGTTCCTCCATTTGATGAAGGTCTAGTTTAGTGGTTTTAGTTATTATAATGTCAAATAAGGCTATGATAGGCCATTTTCTAATCTTGCTTTTAGTTTTGAGTTAGTGTGGGGTCATTTGGGTCAATTATGTAAGTATGAATAAGAAAATAAAATTGGTAAAGGCATTGGACGAGATTAATAATGGTGCCCCTATTCAAAATTCAGAATTTAGGCCTTAAAAGCAAGGCTAGACGAGGTGAAAAGAAGAAATTACTTGAGAATAAGTTAGAATAGGTTGGAAATAGGGCGAGGTTGTGGAGTTTTATGTGTTCAAACGATCTGCAAGGACAAGGCAGGTCAAAATTATGCTATGGCATGATGCCCTAATTGGGAATAAAGGGGTTTTGAATGAAAAAAAGAGGTTTGAGGGAGTAAAAGTGGGTAAAGTCAAGGGGCAACATAATTTGGTAAATGATGCCCAATGGTATTACTTTGAAGTATACCTATTTGGCAACATAAAAGAGGTTTCAGAGCATGTTGCTTTGTTAAATAGACCTATTCGGAGGTCTAGGACAGCGTTGAGTCCATTTATTATTTGTATTATGAATTATAACTTGCTTTCTCCTGAGTCCATTTTGTATACAAGAAATAATATTGCAAAAAGTTGACATATAAATCTTTCGACGTGTTTATATGGTGACGCATCAAGAACATAACAATTCATTTTGCACTATTAGGATTATGCTATGAATTTTTTTAAAGACTATTGAAGATAAATGTTTGTATGATAATGTGTCAAGTAGTTAACTACTTCATCTACTCTGAATATTACGTTTTGCAAGTGTTATGAAGATTATGTATCCTTTGCTTAATTGAGTTGTTCCAATCAAAGGATTAAATATATTGGAATCTTTTTATGAATCATTTCATGGAATACCAATTGAAAATATGTTTTTTTCTTTTAGATAAAGTTGTTTAGCATCAATCAATTAATATTCAAGACAAAACATGAAGGACAACAACGATCAATGCTAGGGCTAACCAATTAATAAGTATACACGTGAATAAGTCAAGCATGTACATGTGAATAAGGGAAGCACAAGTACTCAAAAACACGTAAGCCTTGAAGTATATGCACGAATACATAATATACACAAATTAATACAAAGTATATGCATGAATACAAGGTATACGCATGAAAACACGTAAGTCGCAAAGTATACATTGGAACACACGTAAGTTGTAAAGTATACACTTGAATACAAGTAACTCATATCTATTGAACCATCAATTTAGAATGCAAATATGGACACCATCGATAAAAAATATTTGTATTAAAAAAATATCCATGTAGGCATACATCAATATATGTCAATATAAGTATGAAATATAGGTACAAAATAGCCATATAGGCTTACGAGAATGCCATATAGGCATACAATGTCAAATATATCCAATACAAAATATGTTCAAAATTGCCATGTAGGCATACAACAAAGGGCTCTAGAATCAAAAGTTATTGCTCTCCATGCTCTGGAAATAAATTCTTTCCCTTTTCTTGTCGATCGGATGGCGATAGGTCTGTCACTCGTTTGTGCTGCACTCGAGGAGTGCTCTTGCTACTCCTCCTAGTGTTTAGTTCATGGTGAAGTTTTAACTGTTACAATAGGAAGTAAAGACATTAATATATAGAAATTACATTATAAAAAATGATATATTAACAAAATAATCACTTACCGCCATCTCATGATCTCTCTCCACAAGGGAAATATTCACACGCCCATGCTCAGGTGTGCTCAAGCCCTATATAAACTATCCAAATAGAAATTAAACTACGAATCAATAATGGTTTTATTTTTCACTAACTAACATCTATAACAACGAATGTAAATTGAAATTTACTAATTTGCTTCCTACCTCCCCTGTTAGAGCCATCGAGGATTGTATAGCAGATGTTCGGAGGTGTTTTGGCTTGCAACAACTAAAAATAAAACAAAAAATTATTCAATCACAAAAACTACAATACTGATCCACATCATGACTTATAATGTATGAGATAATGAACAAAATTTGGAGTACTTATTAAACTATATATTTATGATTCTCATGCTTACTATTTTCCCTATTCATATCTTGTTCGAAAGGACATGTTTTTAGGATTTTACCCATAGCCGCAAGTCGATGAACCGTTTGATCAAATGCTTTCATAGACATGTACGATAACTGTGGTGGCATAGAGAAGGTAGTGAACTATTTGAAATAATGCCTCAAAGAAATGGGGTCTCGTGGTGATGGAATGTCATTACAAACAAATGGATGTCATGGCATTCCATCACCATAAGACCGCATTTCTTTCAGGATTTTTTTCAAAAAGTTCATTGCCTTCTTTATGGTATTATTGCTTACTATTATGCTTTGATAGATATTTTTCCAAGCATCCATAGTTTGTTGGAAAGCACCTATTTTAGGATTTTAGCCATAGCTTCAAGGAAGTGAGTAGTTTGATAAAATGCTTTGGTACACATGTATGGAAAATGTGGTATCATAGAAAAGGTGGTGAACTGTTTGAAGAAATGCCTCGAAGAAATGTGGTCTCATGGTGAAGTAATTGCATCACTGCTTATGTTGACTTTCTAAACAACTATATTGTAGTTGAAATTTCGTCATCTATCAACATCTAGTTATTAGTTATGGAATGTGAAGTAATGCTTTGAGTTTGAATGATGTGTAGTGCAACGTAATCAACAATATGAATATAAACTACACAAATCTATTAAGTACAATTCATTAGTTAAACTCTTTATTCTATTATCTACGTGTAGGTTTGAGTAAATCCACTTGCACTGGGAGGTGTTCCTTGGAAACCTCCAATATTAGCCTATTCAACAACCAAAATCACATATTAAAATACCATTCATTAAACAATGCTATTAACATGTAATAAATTTATAATTGCTTACTAGTTACATACCCCACCGATAGGTGTACTACAGAAATAAGTAGGTGGAGGGCCGGTGTATCCAGTCTCAACACTGTGACCCTACATTTTATTAAAATCATAAACCTAAATTAGTTAATCTTGCATTTCAAAATCAAAATTTAATAAATTAAATTCAATGAACATGCTAACTTTTACCTGACTATCAATGCCATAGGCCTCATGCAAAATGTTAGCTTCCCTCTCCATCTCCATAGATGCATATGCGTAGCAGCCTCCTGAGTGTTGGTGGGGTCATATGAACAAGGCTCCCACAAGATTGACACACATAGTTTGATGACACCACTGACTCCCCGATGGCATTGTGAATAGGGCTAGTATGATGGATGACACTCGGGTCAAAGTGTTGATCACCTGCAATGTCTCTACATTGGAACTCTCCTTCGTGATAGAAGGCATAACAATGTGCTCATGAGGCGACCTAGCAAGAGCTCGCCATTGCCTCTGTCACATACAGATCCCACAGACCAGCTCCAATCCCGAAATGACTTCCACCTCTCCCCTAGAACTCCCTCATATCAAAATAATTTTGTATTTGGTTCAATACGAACTCATTGTATAGTTTCCTAAGAAAATATTGGGGGACTTCACAATTGTTGCACAATGGGTAATCAAAAACCATGTACCACCTATCATAAAAAAAGTTCCTAATCTATTGGTGGTGGCACCAATGAATAGGAAACCTCTTCACATTTAGGGTAAGATTTTGATTTGTGTGTGGGTTAGTGAATAATGAGCACAAATCACCTTTGTAATTTTAAAATCCTTCACATCTTTATATGATAGTTTATCCGCGATAATAAGCCCTTAGCCAATTCGCCTCCATTCTGCCACATCATCCAGCTTACATTTGTTTGATAATCAATCTACATTTTTTAACATGAGCTCTAAATGAACTTGCTAGGTCATTTTTTCAGCCTAAAACCCAATTCTAATCACTCAACCTACTAATTAAATCCCCATTTTCTTTTTTTTTTTTTCAATTTCACTCATCAAATTTTGTTGAGTGCTAGGAGGGTGTTGAGTGATTGGTGGAGGAGGTTGTTGTTGTGGTTTATTTTGTTCTTGAGGATTTTGGTCTTGAGGGTTTGCAGGTTGATTTACATCTCCTAAAAATTCAAAAAAATATATATCAAATACAACCTAAAACTAACAAATTCGAAACAAAAAGAAAACAATCCTTACCTCTCACACCTCCTCACCGTCGTGGCGCCACCCTTGCAAAGAAATAGCAAACCTTGGTGAATATTTTTGCACAATGCCTCCTAGAATGCGAGTGCGAAAAATGGGGGTTTTGGCCGTGGGCAAAACAAAAAAATAGTCAAAATGCAAAATGAATGACTTTCACTTTTGTTTTTTCTTTCAACATGTCATAACGCGCTCGTGTTATGGGCTCGTTGTGTCGAGCCTGAGGCTCAGCACACCAAGCCATAACGTGAGTGAGTTATAACACGCTCGCGTTATGAGTTTTCAAAAAAAAAAAAATTGAAAGTGGCCACAAATTGGCTACCCATCTCCATGTACCCGCCCTTGGAGAAGATGAAAGATTTTGTGCTCCTCCAGGAAACTAAAGCAATTGGCTTCCTACTTGAGGTAAATTTGAAATTCATCTGGAAAGACTCGTATTTCTTCACCACTAACCATGAGAAGGGTAGAGGAGGTGCTGCCATCCTGATAGCCAAGAAATGGAAACAATATATTAGTAACTAGGGCTCCTCCCCTTGTAATAGAGTAGTTTGGATAACCTTACACAAGGATGGTGAAATCTTTGGGATATGTTCAGTGTATGCTCCGAATGATCACTGTGATAGAACCTTGTTGTGGCAATCGATGGCTACCCTGCCAGAGGTCCCTTGGTTAATTGGAGGTGACTTTAACATGATTGAACAACCCGAAGACAAGTGGGGTGGAATTGACATGACTTGGAAAGGGGCTGAAAAGCATTTTTGGTTAAGGGAAAAGAATAAATTAAGGCTCCTTGACCCTTTGGAAGGGGGAAAAAAAGATTGTCAGGGCATCTGGTTTACCTGGTGCAACACCAAGAAGGGAGGCAAGATGATCTACTACAGATTAGACCAGGTTTATGCCAGCAAGGTCACCTTTAGATTTCTTCTTGATGACTCTGGGAAACAAGTCTGTGTGTAGCCTTATACCCTATCAGATCACCACCCCATCATAGCCAAAGTGGCTACCCATCATGAAGTTCCTAATGAAGGTCCAAAACAACCAAAATTCATTTTGAATGCAAGCCTAATGCAGGACAGTGACTGCAGGGATGGAATTGCTTCCATCAAAGAAATCAATAAGTGGCTCCTTAAGGGAAAAAGTTCCATTGAGAAAATGGAAATTAATGTGGAGGCTTGGACGAAATTTTTGTAAACAATTGGTAAAAAGAAAGCCTTGGATTCTAGAAAAGAGGAAAATCAGTTACAAGAAAACCTTATTAAAACTGAAATTCTGATCCAAGCTGATCTAAATAACATCAGCCTCAGTGAGGACCTTGCCATGGCAAAGGATAAACTTTGGAAACTACAGGCTCTCAAAACTAAAGGCATCAAGGTAAGAGCCAAACTCAATTGGTTAAGTTGTGGGGACAGGGGCTCAAAGTTCTTTTTCAATTACATTAAAGAGAAAAATGGTAGATAACTAGTTGGGCAAATCTGGGAGGAAGGAACCCGCTTCTTCTTAGGAAGATATTTTAATTCAATTCCACTGCTTCTATAAGAAACTCTTCACCTCAAAGGATGTTGGGGACTGCAATAAGGAAGCTAGAAATAACATTAAGAGGATCATCCCCAAGAAAATTAGAAGGGAGGATGCATCCAAGCTTTCTGCTGGAATCTCAAAAGAGGAGATTGTGAGAGTTATCCACTCCATGAGTAATGAAAAATCCCTAGGGTGGGATGGACTGTCGGTGGAATTTTACAAAACCTTTAGTGATTGGATAAGTTAGGAGTTGCTTCAAGTCTATCAAGAGGCCCTAGAATGAGGTTCTTTGGGTAAAGTATTTATAGAGGCATCATCAAACTCCTCCCCAAAGGGGGTGACAAGAACCTGATAAAAAACTGGAGACCTATCACATTATTGAATGTCTCTTACAAAGTCCTAGAAAAGGTATTGGCCTTAAGGATGGTTGATATCCTCCCAAATTTCATCAATAACACTCAAACATGGTTCATCAAAGGACATTACATTCTTGAGAACCTGATCACAAGTTGGGAGGCCATGGAATAGGCCAAGCAATCTGGTCAAAACTCGACAATGCTTCTTCTTGACTTTGAAAAAGCCTACGACAGAGTGGAGTGGAGTTTCTTAAGAACCACCCTGGAAGCATTTGGGTTTCTACTTGAATTCTATAATGCTATTGACACCCTGCTAAAGGATGTTGCTCAAGTGGATGTGAACAGTAAACTCTCAGAGGAAATTTTGCTAAGGAGATCTATTAGGCAAGGATGTCCCCTTGCCCCTACCCTTTTTGTCATTGCTTCTGATGCCTTGTATTATTTGTTGAGAGATTAATCTATCTCACCTAAGGTTAAAGGTATAACCTTTCATGACCAAAATGAGCTAATCAATATCCAGTTTGTGGATGATACAACTATCTTCCTAGATTTGGAAAAGGATAACCTTCGAATCTTGATGGAAAAGCTTAATTTGTTTTGCCAAGCATCTGGTGCTAGGATTTCAATGGCTAAATCAAGCTTCCTGGGCTGGTTTGAATCACCACTGAACTGGTTATAGAACTATGATTTTTAATGGTGGGACCCAACAAACAAGTAAGATATCTAGGTATACCTTTTGCAGTCAGCCCCAACTTGAAGGACATGTGGCTTTGGCTAAGGGAAAAAATTGAAAAGAAATTGGAGAAGTGGGATAGGCACTACCTGTCTCTAGCTGGTAGAATTCAAGTCTGCCAGAAAATCTTGTCCTCTTATAGCATCTACTTTGCCTCAATGTGGTTCTTCCGTAGCTACCAAGTGAACAAAATCCAAAAAAGGATCATGTGGTTCCTCTGGTCAGATGACAAAGGCAAGAGGAAAATTCACTCCGCAAAATGGGAGTGGTGCTGCCTGGATAAGTTTCAGGGTGGAATTGGGCTCAAGGATCTGTGAACACAAGGCATAGCTCTCGTTGCTAAATGGATTACAAAAGTTACATATGGCGAGGAGCCTTGGAAAGTTTTAATAAGAAACAACTTAACCCTTGCCTCCCCGAGGCAAGCCAAATCATGGAAGAGACCACCCCTTTGTGATATTCTCATGAGCAAACACCCAATGTCTCCTGCTGGATCCCTGGTGTTCAAAAGCCTGTGGAAGGCTTGGGAGCTTGTAAAGCATAAAGGGTGCTGGCAAGAAGTTGAGTCCACTTTTTGGCCAAAAAGTGGAAGTGTTTTCCCTTATTTTTAGAATTTGACACATTTGATCTTAAAATTTGAAGCACTTAGAGATGGAATCTTCAAAAAAGTCACTGATGATAAAATGTAGTACTTGGAGTCTAGTTTCCAAATATGTAATTTATTTCAATACCCAGATGGTACAAATTGAGTTTCAATAGGTGTTCTAAAAACCATTGTTTAAAAGTCACTTTTTTTTACCATACCATGCACGTGTACGACATCCATATTTTGACCTAAATTATTGTATTTTTCTAAATCCTTTTGGGAAAATATTTGTGACTCACTGAAGCACGCCAATTTTTTTTTGTAATTTTTTATTGAATTTTTTTTTGTTAAATTTTTATTAGCCATATTTGTCATTTTGAAAAATCGCTGCAGTACGACACGATAAGATGACCTAAACTTATCATTTATTTTTTAAATTGAAAATAATTGTCCGAATTACGCTCGCAATCCATTCATCAAAATTTTATGTTGATCAAAAGTTATTAAAATAGTAAAAACCCTAATATTTAAAGTTTATGGACTAGTTTCATCAAATTAATTGAAAATAGAAAAAATAATCCAATTGTAAAAAAAATTACATATTTGGAATCTACATCTCTCATCTAAAATGGGTTTTAATTTCATCAAAAAATTCTACAAAAAAAAAAGTCATCAGCCATATGTCCAGACTTGATATTTTTCTTTAACATTGTTAGGACCTTCAACTTGCAGGTCAAACCAGGTTGAAGGCCTAGGTTCGGATTCCCAATGCTTTTCCCGAATCAAAACAAAAACCAAAAACCCGACCACAAAGCAAATCCAATTTCAAATTTTTAGAAACATGATCTCGTTTACAAAACAGGGTCCTGCTTTATAAACAGGATCTTGTTCCTTTGTCAATGGTCCCCACATTTAATATTGGGGAACGGGATCCCATTTGTTTTTAACCATTTTTTTAAAATTTACTGGAAAAGTTTACTGTGAAATCTGCAACTTCACATGTACGGCCAAGTGTGACATATTGGACTATTTTTCATCAACTATTGTCTTTACAAGTGGTGAACTTGCATTTTTTATTAATTTTTTTGAAGAATTTCACTATTGACATTCATTTGTGCTTGAGAATTTCATAATCATGGGTTCAAAAGCTCGTAATAAGAGGAGGAAGACATTGAATCTTAAAGAAATTGAAGCAAATATAGAGAAGGAGAAACAAAGACAGAGAAAAGGAGAAACAAAGACAAAGACAAAGAAGAATGAGAATTAAATCAATGAATGATGGTGGAGCATCCAATTCCACAACTATTGAAGATGAAAACATTAAGGATACCATGGTTGTAGACGAAGCTAATTTGCAAGAAGTCAGTTTGGAGAAGAATATGATTATACAAGAAAGTCCTACTATGTCTTCAAATCCCTCTTTCAATGCTATGGAGAATGTTTCAATATGCACAAATCTAGGTACATCTTCAAATCCACATATTAGCGAAATGGTAAATTCGTATGTAGAAGTTTTACAAGATGCTGGACTTAACGATGTTGACATTGATAATATTCGAAGAGATGAAACTTTTATAGAATTTGTTGAAAATGAAAAAATATTTTGTTGAAAATGAAAATGAAAATGAGAATGATCCTTTTGTTGAAAATGAAAATGGAAACCGTTTCGTTGATGAAAATGAAAATGAAAATCGTTTTGTTGATGAAAATGAAGATGAAAATGTAAATCATTTTGAAGTTGAAGTTGAAAATGAAAATGAAGATGAAGATGAAAATCTAGAATGTGATGTTGAATTTAATGAAAATACTTTTTTTAAAATTCAAAGTGGTGTTTTCAATAATCTTCCTGGTCAAATTTCTTGGAGGAAAATAAGAACACATGTGAATAGAATATACAACAAATTCTTTTATCGTAAAAAAATTGCATTTCAATGTCAACTAATGATGCAATTGATGGGAATGCAAAAAATGAGGAAAATAATGAAAAGGTTAGGCTTTTTTGTTAAACGAAAAAGAAAAGATCAATCATTAAAACATGTTATGTCTACTGTTGCTAGTTCCATTCAATCTATTGGGAAAAATAGTTGATCTAAAGACAAAAATGCAGCAAGAAGAGCTATAACAACTGCTATAGTTAATAAATCAACTTTGAATAAAAGAATGGTAAGAAATATTAGTGAAGTTTTAAAAATACATCCTAAAACATTGCTAAGAGCGACAAAAAGAAGAGAGTATAGAAAATGATCCTATCAACCAATGTTGGAGTTTCAGTGGTCGACTCTCGAGGTTTGATAAGAAATTGAATGTTGAAATTAAATCTTTAATCAAAAAATATTGGCATGATAATACTAGGGTTTCATCTAATGCTAGAGATGTTTTAAAATTAAGGGTGGGGTCTAAAGTTCACAATCCTCACCCAAAACACCTATTAGATACAACACAAACTGAATTTTATAGAAAATTTTGTGGTGATTTAGTTTTACCTAGTAATATTAAAATAAGTCAAAGGTCTTTTGAAAAATGTAAACCCTAGTATGTAAAAATTAATAAGCAACAAATATCTTCTTGTTGTAAAATGCATGTTCAATTTTTTTGTTTTTATGATGTTTTTTGATATATACGTTGTACCTTTCATACTAACATGATTATACAAGAATGTGGTATTATATGCCACCTAAAGCAATAAGGGAGTTTATTTCAGGTTTATTTTGTGAAAGATCTAATGGTAAATTATTTTATTTAAGTTCTTGTATTTTTGGACAATGCATTAATTGTGGAAATCTTTCATTCTTAAGAATTTGTATGCATGAAAGTGTTGATAATGATTTTGAACAACAATTAGTAGATGTTAAAATATTTAAGAATGTTCACTATTCTTTAAAAGATGGAAAAATAGGAAAGTGTTGTGATTTAGTTACAAAAAAAGTAGTGTCCATGCATTCATGAGTGAATTTAAGAATAAGATTGTACCAAAATATGTCATGCACTCTCAACATGCTCGATGGCTTGATGGCCAATTTCACGCATGTAGAAACACATTTCCAATTGGTACTATACATTCAGGGTTGATTTTGCAGAAAATTATACTCTAGCTCTGCAAGAGGAAATTCAATCACAATATTATAATTCAGTGCTAGTAGCTATGTTTTTCCATATTTTTTTATAGACATGCAAATGATAGCATTAAGGATGATAGAAATTTTTTGAGGGAGTATCATTTTTATTTGAGTGACAATTGGTTACACTCGTCAGAGTTTGTTCAATACGGTTTCAGTATATTTTATAGAAATTTAAGAGAAAGAGGAATCCAGATGAAAGAACACCTCATATGGTCAAATAATTGTACGGGGCAATTCAAGAATGCTTGAATGTTCTATTGGTTAAGTAGGGTTCACAAGGAACTTAATCTACAACATATATGGAGTTTTTTTAAAGTTGGGCATGGTAAAGGAGAACATGATGGAGTTGGTGCATGTGTCAAAATAATTCTTGCTAGAGAACAATTAAAATTTGAGGATGTAGTAAAATTTAAAGATGTGCGTGGAATTGTGGATTGGTGTAATACAAGATTATATGCACTTGGTTTGAGTGAGTACTCTATAGTTCATCGATTCTTTTGGTTGGTTGAAGAAGAGAACATTGTACCTAGAGTTGAATGTGAGACAATCAATGGATCTACTAAATGGCATTCATTTAGGAGTTCGACAACAAGCACATGGACTATCTGGACAAGGGAGCTTGCATGTTTTTGTCAGTTTTGTGTCTTAGGAGATTGGAAAGCATGTGAAAATACAAAATGGGTTAAATAGTGGGAGCAAAAATCATTGACACCTGCACAAGCACATGATCAATATGAAAGAACTATTGAAGAAAATGATCAAGTGTTTGCATCTAAAGACTATGATCGTGTTTTAGGCCTTGTACAAGAAGGTAATTTAATTTAATTTATTTCACTTTATTAAGTTATTTTGTAATACTAAATTATTTATATGGATATGCACAAGTTATTAAATCAAATTTTATTTGCAGGACATGTGTATGTTGTTGTTGCACCTGAGGGGAATGAAGAGGAAACAAAATATTGGTTGGCTCGTTGTGCGGAGACTAAACATAAGTTAATATCACCTCGAGAAGATGATGATGGCTATCATTATCCAACAGGTACGGTGATCCCCTTAAGACATCCCCTTAAGCAAATTTTGATAACAAGTTTTTGATCCCCTTAAGGAAATTTTTAGAACAAGTCTTTGATCCCCTTAAGAAAATTTTGAGAACTTATTTGATGATGGTTTTCATGTTTTCCAATATGATCAGTGGTGGTTGTTGAATATTGGCTATGAAAATACCTAACAAGGAAGAATGGTCTACCTGCATTCGAAGATTATGAAACACATAAAAGATTATACATTATTCACATTTGGTGGCGGCAACAAATATAAAACTAGATCGGTATTGTGGAAGACCTACAAATAAAGTGCTATATACAATTTCTATGGAAGAGCATGAGACAATCATAGATGCATTGCAAAAAAGAGAGGATGCAGACGGTACAATGGAATAAGTAAATATAGGTAAATATAGTTTTAGTTTTATATTGTCCTTTTAAATAGATTAAATACATGTTTTGATATTGGTCAAGTGTGTTATTAGTTGAAATTGATTTAAATTGTCCTTTTATAGATTCTTAAGCCATAATCACAAAAAGGATCTAGTCCATGCAGATTCAACCTAGACAACATGGAATACTTGGTAAAAATAGTTAATTATTAGTTAAATTATATTTAAATACATGTTTTGATTACATATTGATATTGCTTGTACATTAATAGTTAAAATTGATTTATTATCCTTTTTTGTATTCTTAAG
Source organism: Sequoia sempervirens (assembly GCA_007258455.2). Classification (NCBI taxonomy): domain Eukaryota; kingdom Viridiplantae; phylum Streptophyta; class Pinopsida; order Cupressales; family Cupressaceae; genus Sequoia; species Sequoia sempervirens. The sequence continues at coordinate 17,040 of VDFB02105170.1, read as the reverse complement.
CCATCATTGCATTGATCTCATACTTTGAAACAAAAAGGAGAGGATGCCTGGATTCAACCTACACACATGTGTGGAATACTTTTAAATGCAGGTACTTGAGTTGTGTACATATTGATAGTTTTATATAAATTAAAATATGTATGTTTTGATGATTTCATTGATATTGCTTGTACCTTTTTGATATTAGGTGGTATGAAGACCTACTACATTCTGGGCACAAGTTTGAGATGTTCTTGAGATGGCATATCCAAATTTTGTAAACATTGTTTTGAGATGACATATGTGTACATATATACTTACAAAATTAAACATTTTGTACAAATTACAAATACATGTACATACACAATTGTGTAATCTATGTACTTCTATGTATCAAAATCGATATTCTATATATTTTGTTTGTTAAATGTGCATGTTTTCCTACTTTGAAACTTTATATTTGATTGTATAATCACTAAATATCATGCATAAATTATTGTTAAATCAATTATATCCTTAAGACGTTCTATTATGACCCCTTAAGACATCCCCTTAAGATGTGGAGGTGGATTCACATATCCTAAATATTATACTTAATTATATCATTTGTTATGATGACTCACCCTAAAACTTATAATACTTGTTTATATCACTTAATATTTATACTCAATTATACTCTTCTTTGATCCCCTTAAGACGTCGTATTAGGAACCCTTAAGACATCCCCTTAAGACGTGTCGTATTAGCACATATCCTAAATATTATACTTAATTATATCATTTGTTATGATGACTCACCCTAAAATTGATAATACTTGTTTATATCACTTAATATTTATACTCAATTATACTCTTCTTTGATCCCCTTAAAATGTTCTATTAGGACCCCTTAAGACATCCCCTTAAGACATGTCATATTAGCACATATCCTAAATATTATACTTAATTGTATAATTTTTTATGATGACTCACCCTAAAAATTATAATACTTGTTTATATCACTTAATATTTATACTCAATTATCCTCTTCTTTTATCCCCTTAAGACGTTGTATTAAGACCCCTTAAGACATCCCCTTAAGACGTGTCGTATTAGCACATATCCTAAATATTATACTTAATTATATAATTTGTTATGATGACACCCTAAAACTTATAATACTTGTTTATATCACTTAATATTTATACTCAATTATACTCTTCTTTGATCCCCTTAAGATGTCATATTAGGACCCCTTAAGACACCCCCTTAAGACAACCTATAATTAGTGTTGGATGCTATTATTTATTTTGACAACTTATAAATTAGTATTTGATGCCATTATTTGTTTTGACGGCTTATAAATTAGTATTGGATGCCATTATTTGTTTTGACAGCTTATAAATTAGTATTGGATGCCATTATTTGTTTTGACAACTTATAAATTAGTGTTCGATGTTGTTATTTATATAATTTATTAATGCTTTTGTTCTCTAATCTTGTATGGTATTGTTTATTTCTTAAAAAATTATTCTTTTTGGTATATAAATAGATTGCTTTTGTTTGTAAATTATGATTTATTGACTAATTATTGATTGACGTGAATTAAGTTCATTGACTAATTATCGCTAATTATTGAATGTGCATATCGTGTGCATCATGTATGAGATCACTAAATTTGTAAAGTATAAATATTAAAATGTCCTATTAATTTCAAATTTAATTTCATATTTATATTTAATTTCACATTAATGTCTTGACTATGAACATAAAATGCATAAATGTACATGTGTAAATGAAAATTTCAAACAATAATAAAGTCCATAATTTACAACATATTAAGTGCATGAAACCAATATATTAAGCGCATGAAATAAAGTCCATCAGAGTACAACCCATGAACTAAATTCCAACTAAGTACTTGAGCTGTGAAATATAAAGTCCAACAAAGTACATGAGAAACCAAAAATGTAGTCCATGAAATAAACAAATATAACCCATAAAATCATGTTTCTAGGTCATGTATTGTCTCTATAATTAGGAGACCTCTTCACGCCATGCGAACTATGCGGATGACCTGAAACACTCTGTACAAGAGAAAGATGAAATTAGATGTAAGACAATGAAAAATGATTTAATGATAATTTAATTTATAATTCATCATAAAATTAAATTACCATCATATCTGGGTCTGGATGCTCTGGTGCACCTGAACCAACCTCTAAATTCTTTGAATCAATCTACATAAAAAAGACAAAGAAAGTTGAAATTAGATGTAAGTCTACAATTAAAAATGATTTAATTCAATTTAATTTATAATTTATCATATTTTAATTGTACCGTATTTTGAGGTTGTGCACCGTCTTCTCCAGGACCTGTTTGTACATGCTCAACTACAAGATGTGTCTCATGCTATAAAAGAAAAAGAATTTAAAACATGTATTAGCTCATATTATATAAAAATTTTATTTGAAATTTAAAATTAAAGTTATATTCAAAATATATAATTTGTAATTGACTTTAAATATAATAAAAAATTTAAATTACCATGATATCTGGAGCCTGCTCTGCATGTCCTCCTGGAGGTGTAACTATGTCTGTGTTAGGGATGAAAGTTGCACTAACAAAGTCCTACAAGATCAAATTTAAATCATGTATACTTGAATTAGGTTAAAATATATATATTCAAGTTTGCACATTTTGTGTAGAATTTTTTTTAAACAACCTGAAAATCAAAGGCCTCACGAGTAGCCGCAACATCTAATGTTTGCTCGATGCCCATTCTCATTGTGGTATCAACCTAGACATACATGTAGACATTTAACACTTATAATATTTACAAGTGCACATGCACATTTCATATATAGTGAATTCAAAATTCATAATTGTAACTATACTAATGTAAGTTAAACAATTTACAATATAGATGTATCTGCACCTGATCTACGATGCCCGATAGTGGAGGAGTGCTTGACAACCCCTCGGGTGGAATCAACGTGGAAGCCTATTGACTCCCCTAAACCAACATAAATATTTTAAACATATGTTCATGATTCAATTATAAATTTAAAACTCAAGTTAAAAATCATTTCATATATAATAAAAATTGAAATCAAAATACCCCATAAGGGTTGCCGACTAGGACTAGTGTCGATGTATGTACTCGTGGAGCAGATGATTGCCCCATCGTTAGTGTCATTTGTACACCAAAAAGTTTGATTATTAAAAGGTATTTCAAAATTTTATTTGATATATACATTCATCAAAATTCTTATAAAATGAATGTGTAGATGCATATTTATACTTGTGTCACAGAGTCCTCAGGGTGATGGTCTACTGTAAGAATTTTTACAAATGAACTGATGCAACTAGATGAACCACTAGAATCTCCACGTCCACTCGAACTAGGTGTGGCCTAATCAGGTCCATAGCATAATTGATGGCAACCAGTACATACATGTGCAATAGGCCCTGACACTCCTGTAGTAGTACTCGGACCAGCTCCATAAAACACCCTCCATCATCATTGTCTCTATGCTCCCTACCCGCTATCGTAGAAGCATGCTGATAAGGGTTTCCTGTGAGTGTACTAAGGGATCCTAATGTCAAGATCACTGCACGGGGTGTTGGGGATCAACCCTTGTCCCTAACCTCTATTGTGGCATGCCACCACCAACACCCTAAAATGATTTAAAATCAAAATAATTGGGCTTTTACCCCATAACAAACTCTACATATAGTTTCCTCAAAAAATACAATGGGCACTCCCAATTAGCGTGTGGCGGACTATAAAAGACCATATACCATCGATCCCAAAAGTTTTCACTCATCTGTGGATGTATGCATCACCTCATGGATATTATAGATTTATTGGGAGGAATGGGCTGTCGAGTAACAAGGTCGAGAAAGTAAGGGGCTAGGTGGGATTTTGTTATTTTAAGGTCTAAAATTTGTTTATAAGAGAGTCTGTCTGCATTAAATTGTCTCATTTTCTCTCTCTCTCTCTCTAGTCGATGCCTATCTAGATCAGAATCAATAGTCTTGATGGCATCCACAATGTTTTGCATCACAAATGCAAAATGTCTCATGTGTGGTGAAATCAATGCTTGATTCTGCATAGCATTGATTTGATTTTGAATGGATGCAACCTGATCATTTATGTGTGCTCTCAAGCGAGCCTCATCAGATGCAATGGGTGCTGGAGGTGGGATATTAGGTTGAGTTGGTGGAGGGGGAGGGGGAGGAGGAGGGGGAGGTGGAGGGGGAAGTGGAGGTGACTGAGGTGGTGGATTAATGATATCATCAACGTTAAATTGATCCATGATATCAGATATAAGTGTGCACTTGCATTGAATTATTCAAAATTAACATACAAACTTAAAAAATTATAAGGAATAGTTAAATTTGAAACACACATACAAATTTGTTTAAATAGGATGTGCATACACATACATACACATACATATGCATTGATTGAACTTGAGCATGTGCTTACAAAATTCAAAATTTAACATGTACATACATTTAAATAAAAAATACGATGCATAATTTGCATGCATACATCATTCAACTAAACTATGTACATACATACAACTTTCAAAATTTAAGATCTAGAACTATATGCAATTTTAATACATGTACATACTAAAAAATAAACTTGAAACATTCACAAAAAGCTCATTTTATGTCTAACACATATATCTATATATATATATATAGATATTACAATTTTCCAATAGGAGAAATCATGATCTAGTAGATAGTCATAAAATATATACTATTATAAATTCATCATTATAAGTTCATAAATTCCACCAAATTCATAAATTCATGTCACTAAAAATATCCATCTGGAACCAAAATCACAAATTCGCGTCACTAAAAATATCCATCCAACCAAATTTATAAATTCATCACACAAAATATCCATCGAACCAAATTCATAAATTTATAACTATAAGATCATTGTCTTAATTTAGAAACTATTGTGGCTCTCTACTGCATCTCTTCATTTCTTTGTGTTTTCCTTTTTAGAGTCGAAAGTTCTCCTCTCCTCTAGCCATTGTCGATGCTCATCTAAGATCCCATCCATAGCCATAACAACATCAACAATGGTTTGCATCCTAGATGCAAACATCCTCACAGGTGGTGTGACACATTCTTCATTTTGAATAATGTTGATTTGATCTTGGATGGTTCTAACATTGGCATTGATTCGTTCTTGCAAATGAGCACCATCGATTTCAGGTGGTGGAGGTGGGGGGTTATGAGGTGGAGTGGGTGGAGGTGGAGGTGAAGGTGGTGGAGATGGATGGTGTGGAGGTGGATTGTGAATATTATTGAATTGATCCATGTGACCTCTAAGATATGAGTGAACCTGCATTAGATTTGTAATTTCAAAATGTAAGATAGATGTTTAGGAAATACACTTAAACTATTCAATATAAATGGCCTAATTGAATACAAATGATAAAATATGTAAGCCTCATTTATGTGTAAGTCATGTTACTTGAATGAAAAAACAATTAACTATTAATATAGGACAATTTATGAATGCTATAGGGTTTACAGTTTAGAGTTTAGGATTTAGCTTTTAGGGAAATAGGATGGCTTAAGGGGATCTTTGTAGCAAGGTCCTAGTACAAAATGACATGGATTTTAAGTGAATAAAATTTGGTGAAGATGCCCAAGGCAACCGAATTTCATTAAGGTCCGAGGCAACTTCACCAAATTTTATTCACTTGAGCTATGTCATTTTGTCCTAGGAACTTACAAGACATAGATCCCCTTAAGCCATCCTATCACCCTAAACCATAAATTAATCAACGTAGATCATGAAATCTCATTCATATTATAATATTGCATGATCTTATTATTGTTAAATTTGGTTGCCTTGGGAAACTTCACCAAATTTTGAGAACTTATTTGATCCCCTTAAGAAATGACATATTAGGACACCTTAAGACATTCTAAAGTATGGCTTAAGGGGATCTATGTAGTAAGGTCCTAGTAAAAAATGGCATGGCTTAAGTGAATAAAATTTGATGAAGATGCCTAAGGCAACCAAATTTCATTAAGGTCCTAGGCAACTTCACCAAATTTTATTCACTTGAGTCATGTCAGTTTGTCCTAGGACCTTACTAGACATAGATCCCCTTAAGCCATCCTATCACCCTAAATTGTAAATAAATCAACCTAGATCATGATATATCTCTGTAGACACCCAAATTTGATCACTCCCATATGATCAAATTTACCCCTTTATTCATCAATTCTGTCAATATTAATTTATTTAATTAATATTGTGCTTCTCACATAAGATTCTTAAAGTGTTTAATTTAATAATTAAATACTTTATTTGATTCTTTTATCTTCTCTAAATTAAATAAATACACCAATTTATTTAATTTAGTCATCCTAATCTATTGAATTAAAATCAATTTAAAATTCTTCTTTTCTCACTCCTTGTCACATCCTCCATAATCCATCTCTAATATGAATTAATTTAATTAATTCATATTTAGGGTGTGCATCCTCTTAATCAAGGATTAATGTCACATCCTCCTCATTTTCCACTTGTCTCTAATCTTCCATTAATTATCATAATCAAGTGTTTGCACAACTTTAATCAAAGTCATTAACCATTTTAGCACCACTTTTTAGTCAATCTTTCCATTTTTCCTCTTTGGACATTGACCCTCTTTCCCATGAGAATTTTTAATTCTCATTTATTCATCCTATGTCTCTCTCCTCACCATGTGAATTTTTAATTCACATTTTGTCTTCCCTAGGCTTCTAGAATATTTGACATGTCACCTCATGCACATGTGACCAATTCCCACCTTTTTGGAGACCCTCTCTTATCCTTTAGACTCTCCTAAGAATGTGAATTTTTAATTCACATTTATTTCTCCAACCACCTCTCCTTTTCCCATGGAGATTTTTGAGGAATTCCAAAATTCCTCAAGTGTCCCTTTCACTCTCACTTGGGGACAACAAATTCCTTTTTGAGGAGATCTTCTCACTCCCCAATGGTACTTGGAAGGTACTTGTCCTTCCTCCACCTCATGTACCTTTTGGCCACCTCATTTACACCTCACCTCCCTTAGCCACTTCACCATCCACATGTCAAGATGTGAGGGCTTGTGAGTTCTCAACCCACCATAGCCCTTCATCTTGACCTTGTTGGATCAATCTCAACCGTTGAATTCTCTAGAGAATTCAAATTCTCCTATAAATCCCCCCTCCTCAAGGGCATTTTAACACTTAGCCATTTTGCAACTAAATGTTGCCATTTTGTGCACTCATTTAGCCATCAATTTCATCCATCTTCATTTGCATCCAAGCACATAGTCTAATCCTTCATTTTAGTCATATCAAGAGTCATCAAGGAGCATACATATCAATCCAAATCAAGGGCCAACCAAGGAGTTTCAGCTGCAAGGAGGAAGGTATAACCATTTATCTTCATTTAACATTTTCCTCTTTGTATTTTCAAATTCCTTAGGCTAATCTTGAGGTGTTTCATTATGTTTTCCATTGCATTTTAATTGCTTAGAATAGGTTAAATATTTTGATTTTACAATCTCATTCATATTATAATCTTGCATGATCTTATTATTGTTTTAAATTTTTTCCTTGGGCAACTTCACCAAATTTTGAGAACTTATTTGATCCCCCTAAGAAATGTCATATTAGGACCCTTTAATAAATCAATTTATGGTTTAGTGTGATATGATGGTTTAAGGGGATCTATTTCTAGTGAGGTCCTATAATAGAATGACATGGCTCAAGTGAATAAAATTTGGTGAAGTTTCCCAAGGCAACCAAATTTCATTAAGAGCTTAAGAAAAAATGACGGCTTTAGGGTTTAGGGTTTAGGGTAATAGGATAGCTTAAGGGGATCTATGTAGTAAGGTCCTATGACAAAATTACATGGCTTAAGGGAATAAAATTTGGTGGAGTTTCCTAAGTAAACCAAATTTCATTTTAAGGTCCTAGGACAAAATGAATGCTTTAGTGTTTAGGGTTTAGATTTTAGAGTTTAGGGTTTAAGGGTTTAGGGAACTTAGGGTTGAAGTTTGGTTCCCTTGGAATATAACGGACTTGCAAGTTAGTGAAGAACATTTTCTTGTGGAACAGTTGATTGAGATAGCTCTTGTTTCAACTTACCAGCCTAGATCATGAAATCTCATTCATATTATAATCTCTGCATGATCTTATTATTGTTAAATTTGGTTTCCTTTGGGCAACTTCACCAAATTTTGAGAACTTCTTTGATCCCCTTTAAGAAACGTCATATTAGGACCCCTTAAGACATCGTTTACGATTTAGGGTGATAGGATGGCTTAAGGATCTATGTCTAGTGAGGTTCTAGGACAAAATGACATGGCTCAATGAATAAAATTTGGTGACATTGCCCAAGGCAACCAAATTTCATTAAGGGCCTAGGAAAAAATTATGGCTTTAGGGTTTAGGGTTTAGATTTTAGAGTTTTAGAGTTTAGGGTAATAGGATGGCTTAAGGGGATCTATGTAGTAAGGTCCTATGACAAAATGACATGGCTTAAGGGAATAAAATTTGGTGGAGTTGCCTAAGGCAACCAAATTTCATTTTAAGGTCCTAGGACAAAATGAATGCTTTAGTGTTAAGGGTTTAGATTTTAGAGTTCAGGTTTAGGGTTTAGCGAACTTAGGGTGAAGCTTGGGTGGCCCTTGGAATAATGGACTTGCAAGTTAGTGCCTAGTTTATGAATATTTTTAATTTTATGCATAGATTGACTATTTCTATAATAGAAACACATAATTATGTATTATTAGGATTGAGTTTGATGTATATTTTAACTGGACATTTTTAATTAAATATAAGATTATTTTATTTAACATTTTTTCATTGATATTTCCCACTTAAATGAATTTTATGATATAAAATGTATAATATAAAATTAGTTAATGTTGAATCAAGTATTTTATTTTGGATTGTTTGGAATTGAAAGAACCCAAAAGAAATAAAAGAAAAATATTTAGATTCTTTTAGTTTCTAAGTAACTAGTGTGAATTGAGATTTTAGACTAAACTAGAAGCCTAATTAACAAGTAATTGACTAGAATGAGGGTTAAGATTGTCAAAAGACAACAAACACATGCAAACAAGAAATGGAAACAAGGCATGATTAAGAGAGATCAAAACATAAAATAGAAATGAATGTTGAATATTATCTAATTAAGTGACAATTGGAAATGGATTGTACACTTGGATTTAGGAATTTGCTAACTAAATTTGCAAACAAACATTGATAAAATTTATGAATTGTAACTATTCTTTAACATATTGTTTTCTAATCTAATTATAATTTAACATTGAAAGTAAAGTTTAACATATTGTTTTCTCCATACAATGCAAATGAAATTTAAAACATTTGAGCAATGCAAATGAATTTTCTTGAGCTCGAAATTAGGGTTTTCAAAATCAAAATGATTTGTTCGATTTCAATTTAGGGTTTTAGAAAAAAAAATTGTTTCAATTCAATTTAGGGTTTCAATATAAGCAATTGGGGTTTTTAATGCAATTTTTTTGTTTCATTTCAAACTAGGTTTTCAAATCCAATTTTTTGTTTGATTTGAATTGGTTTAAAAAAGCTTGATTAGGGTTTTCAAATGCAATTTTTAATTTCATTTCAATTTCTAGGGTTTTGAAATGATTTTTTTTTGTTTCCTTTCAATTAGGGTTTTCAAATGCAATTTTTTTTGTTTGATTGAACAATTTAGGTTTCAAAAGCTAAATTTTGTTTCCAAAATACAATTCAAGGTTCATTTTTTCCTTTCTATTCAATATCTTCAGGTTTCATTGCATTTTTTCATCTACTTCTACAATTCCTCATTTCTATTGTTACGGGAAATAAAATGCTTAAAATGCCAAATAAATTAAAAAAAATCATGCTAAAATCTATTCTTCTATTAACAATTTCAATAAAAAAATAAAAAAATGTGAAAAAGTGGGGGTGGAGGTGTACCTGGAGGCTAGTTTTGAAGTTGTTGTCGCCCACCAAATTAGGATCTCGTGTGCAGTGAAAATGAAGTTTTGTTTGTTTAAAAAAAAAATACTATTACAAAACGGGATCCCGATTATTACAAAACGGGATCCTAATTTTTATAAATCGAGATCTTGTTTCATACTAATCGAGACGCCGTTCTGTGTCTGTCGGTTTGGGACCCTTTAACAAACAGGATCTTGATTTTTAAAAAGCAGGATCATGTTTGACATTTAGGCTCGTGATCCCAAAGCTAAACGGGATCTCGATTTTTAAAAATCGGGATCCCGTTTTTGCAATGTCGATTTCATTTTTTTGGCTAAGGAAAAAATTTCCACGTTTTGTGGACTCAACTTTGTGCACTTACCCTAAAGTGAAGTTCAAATCCTGCAATATTAATTATGGCACAAATCCTATCTGTCAGTCCTATTGCTCTTTGTGGTGGAACCTTCAACACAAAGGGAAGCCCCTTGCTCTGCTCCAAGTTTGTTCTGCTAAAAAATGGAATATTTGTGGAATTCAAACTTTTCAAAATATTGTGGATAATGGAAAAATAAAAACTTGGGATAGTCTAGTTGATGAATTTAATCTTAATGCTAACACCTCTAGAACTTATAATATTGTCTTGGAAACTTGCAAAAATGTTACTTTTCCCTGTAATTTTGACAATGCTTTTGATATGGCTAATGATATTGTTTGGGATGATGGTACTCCTTTGATGGACATTAAAGCTAAAACCATTCATAAAATGTTAAATGGCGATACCTCTATTATGGACCATGCTAACAAATGTTGGAATGTGAAGTTTTCTGATAACATTTGGCAGAAGGTCTTCTATTCTAAATTTGGCATAACATTATGAAGCCTAAAAAGGCTTGTTTCAGGTGGTTGCTCTTGCTTCAAAAGCTTCCATTTAAATTCAACCACACAGATGTAGACTTGTGCAGAATTTGTAGGACCCCAGAAACTATTATGCACATTGTTTTTGAATGCCTTTATGCTAAAAAGGTCTAGAATATCTTTTGTAATAATCAAGCAATTTGGTTCATGCCAATGGGAATTTGAATTGGTATGAAATCCTTTTTACAAATAGGAAACTTAAAAAATATTTTCATATCTTTTGGGAGTGTCTTTCTACTGAGATTTTGTGGCATATCTAGAGGGTTAGGAATGAGGAAAAAATTCAAGATAGAAGAAGGGGGCTTACTAAGTCTAATAAGAGACTCACCTTTCTATCCATTGCCTTGCAAGTAACAATGACTATGGAGATTTCAATGACCAGGTTCATGAGGCTTATCACAGATAGTGTGGCCATGGTGAACAATTTGGAGGTCAAGTTTGGGCACATTTGGCACCACAAGCAAGGAGACCATGAGACCTTTCTCAAGGCTTTGAAAGAGTTTCAAAAAGTGTTTAATATGGATGATGTTGACAACATTCAGACTGGGACCCTGAACGGACCGCAGTTGACAGAAGGAAGGTAAGATGTCGGCATACTCACCACCGGAGTAGTCAGGTCCAATGAAGACACTGGAGCAACTACCAAACATCTACAATCTACTCGACATACAGTAAGATATGAGAAGATCAAAAGGAGGAAGGAGTCTCAAAGGGATCAAGCTGGAAGATCTAGGTGATTGCTTCCAAAACAAGAGTGCACAAACTGAAATCTTATAGCTTACTTCATGCAAATTTGTAATTATGCAAGGTTTGTTATTTAATTTTGTAATTTTGTATATGCCAACCTTGTACAACAGACTTCTTTATAATCTTCATCCCTATGGCTATTTTTTGAATAACTGTTATATTTGTCAACTTTTGGTCCAAAAGGTGACTGTCCGTAGCAAACAACATTATATATATGTTGTGATAAATGGTGTAATTTGCATTCCTATAGCTATTTGTGAACAACAAATATCTATGTAACAATGTGTCCTAACTATCTTTAATAATATATAAATATATATATATATATATATATATATATATATATATATATATATATATATAAAATCTTAAGAACAATTGAAATTATTTTCTTGCTAAAAAATATATTTATATTTTATAAAAAAAATAAAAATATATTTTGATTAATTAATTATTTTTTTAATATAACATTATATTAATCTAATATCATCTATTATAAAATTTTTTTTTTTTTAAAAAGAGTAAAGAAAACATAAAATAAAATAATTGTAAGTATACTTATCCAAAATATATCTTAAATGACTTCTCTATCTTATATAAAAATTTAATACAACTTGCTTTTTAAATAAATAAATTTAAACTAGACATACTGATTTAATTTTCATATTTTTTATTTAATTAATTGTATATTTTAAATTAATTTTTTAACTATTTAACCTAGCTCCCCTAACAGGTCAAACGTCAACTAAAAAAATTTGAACGCACCCGCTTTTAGAAATAGCTGAAGTAAACAAGAGAAGGTTTTTCCCATTGTGGGGTGTGCTTGGTTGTTTTAAACATCTAGTTAATAGAAATAGCTAGGAGTTTAATGTGATTGTTTGTTGTTTTATAATGTCATTATTATAGTTGATTAATATTGAAAAAAAAAAGTAAAAAAATCTTGTGGGGTGCACTTGTTGTTTTAAACATTTAGTTAATAGAAGCAAGTAGGGGTGTAATATAATTGTTTGTTGTTGTATAATGTTATTATTATAGTTAATTAATGTTCCAAAAATAAAAAATATGCAATTATACAAATATATTATTATAATAATTCCATGTATATTTATTTTTATCGTTTTGATAATGTGATATTTATGTAATTTTTGCCTTGCTAAATTATATTATTACATTATATTTTTTTAAATAGATTTTATTGAAATATTAATTGTAGATATATAATTTTTTTTTTTTTATATTTATTATAGATAGATAAATTTTATTGTGATATTTAATACACACTTGATAAACAAATATAAAATATGCATTGAGTGTACTCACATTTATTTAATAAGTTTGAAAATCTTACCAATTATTAAATAAAATATGTAAAATAATACTTATAAGTCAACAATGTAATTATATGATGATGTATGTAATAGTGCTCATGTCATTCAAGTCATTAATAGGTTTGAAATTTGATTCATGAATTAAATGCATTGCATTGCACATAATTTAGAAAAAAAAAAAAATCCTAATTTTAGAAATAGACAATTTAAAATAGAGTATATAAAATTGTTGGTAAAGTTTTTAATTCTAGATGTTTATTGGTTGGATTATCACTATCACTCAAAAAAACTGAATTGAATGAATGCTTTAGTATTCTCCCATAGGCAGAACTAATAAACAAAGGTAGACAGACATACTATCATTTCAAATGCTAGATAAAGAATATATATATATATTATATCTGACCTTTCAGTCATAGTACTATTTTTTATTACTTGTCATTTCTTACATCAAAGAAAAAACGTGGCCCCTAAAATTTAACAGTGCAGTAAAAAGTATGATTTCTGTTTGTAGGCTTAAATAAACAGGTTTTCCATGTTTAATTAAAATTTATAATATAAAAATATTATAATAATAATTTTTTTCAACTGTAAAAATTAAAATAAAATGTGAAACAATAATTTTATAGTAAAAAAAAAATTCCATTCTAAAGCCTTTTGATGGATATTCATGGTCTATTCAAAGCTCCCATATCTATGTGTCACGACTTATTATAAGGCTAGTCCCTCAAATCTTGGATTTTCATACAAATATAAATTTAATTCCTCCATTTGTATATGATTTGTAAATAATATCTGTGGTGTATTTTGAAGAACATTTAGGATAAACTAGAATATGTTCTATGTCCTTTATGTTCCAATATTTTTATATTATACAACATCTAGCTTACAATTTGTCAATATATCTAGGGAATACACGTAAATAGTTGATGCAATGAACTCTAATATTTGCAGGAATACACGTAAATAGTTGATGCAATGCACTTCAATAGAGCCCTATAGCAATCGCTACCTATGTGCAACTATATCCAATTATGTGGTCTAGTATACAATATCACTGGTTTGTAGTAATTTTTAATTCTTTTCTTAACAACTTTTTCCCTTCTTTATCTCTTGATTTTGTCTCATTAATTTCCTACTTTAATCTCTTAGTGGGGCTTCTAATTTCACTTATTGTCAACCACACCTTTTTAACTGAATTTTTTATTTGTTCTATCCTCCCCTTCGCTCTCCTCTTCTCTTTTAAGCTTTTATCTGCACTCCAATTCCAAAATTTCCTCTTTCTAATGATGGATCAATGAGTGTGATCCCAAATGTCAATCAAAAAACATACACAGTTGTATCCAAAAGCTCACTCAACAATTACTTATGCTATCTTCCTTTAGATCTTGTTCTTATTTACTTTTTCTTCTATAGACTCCGTTCTATTGCAAATGAGGTTTTAACAAAGTTACTTTCAAAAGACTTCAAAAACTGCAAATGTTTGTGATCTTGTGGATTTGGACACTGCAAAGGTAATGACATAGCTACACATACAAATATATGTTCCCTTGATGGGTGTGAATGCCTCAAAGAATCTATAGGAAAAGTAAAGACATGCTTGAACCATTGGCTAGGCCATGAAGCTCTTTAAACCAAATCATACTCTCATTTCTATATTGCAAATGCAGCCTTTAAGTAACATATGTTTGGATTAGCATTCTAAAACTCCCAAATTGTACAACAAGTTCTATACACTACATTTTTAAACAGACTGAATGGCACGGAAGACTGGATCTCTTGGCAGAGTCCAGAAATTAAACCAACACAGGAAGCCTTAAATTCCTTTTCTCTGACTGGAATCCTACGTTCTTTTCGGATATGGGGTGTATGCCAGTTATTTATAAGGTAAGCTTTCAAAGTCTGAAAAAGTACCTCTTATATTAAAGACATGCCAGGTTAAAAATGAATTTATTACTCCATAAATTTGTATGCAGAATCGCAGGTTTTGAATCTTGGTCAAACAGAGATAAAATTTACAATGGCACTGGTTGATCTTACGTAAGCTTTTCTAAACTAATAATAAACGTGGTTGTTGCTTTGAAAATCTGAAAAATACAGTTTTGTAGAACCCTTTTAGTTTTGTTATAAACAATTTGAAATTACAACTAATTGGAAGGCAATTTAGAATTCAAAAGATCATCCTCGATCTATTTGATCAAGGGAGACCGATTTTAAACTTAATCATATCATGATGGACAAAATGAGGTCACTTTAATGGAAAATAGCAAAGAATGTAAAAGCATATTGTATTTCTATTTTTATGACAAGGAAAGATAATAGAAAGGAAAGATTATATATATATATATATGAGTGTGTATGTGAATATATATATGAATATGTATATATGCACATGTATATATGAATGTATGTCAATAAGGGTGTAAGGATTAAAATATATATAAGTTATAATATATTAAATATTCAATATAAATTTTAAAAAAATATTAAATATGTCTTAAATCTTAAGAACAATTGAAATTATTTTATTATTAAGAATTGTATTTATATTTTATAAAAATAATTAAAAAATATTTTTGATTAATTAAAATTGTTTGTTTTAAGTAGCAATAGGCTACATATAGTGTGAGATTTGAGTCTGAAACAAGTTTCACACTTGCAAACCACTATTGAGTCATCAAAACAAGTTCTAGTTGTCAATTAATGATAAACCAACTGTCATTTAATGGTTAGGATTAATTTAGGGTTAGGGTTCAACTAGGATTAGGGTTAATTTTAGGATTCAATTAGGTTTAGGTTTTAGATACAATTAGTATTAGAACTTAATTAGGCTAATTTTTAATTATAGTTATGGTTTAATAAGAGTTAACATTTAGTTAATTTTAAGGTTAGGGTTTACAATTTAATTAATGTTAAGGTTCAATTATAACTCTAAGATAAAGCTTTGATTTAGGGTGATGAATACGGTTAGATTAGGGTTACAATTAGGATTAGGGTTCAAAAAGGTTCTATTAGCGTTTAGTTAGGGTTAAGGTTAGGGTGTTTATTACACTTAACGTTAGGGTTCTTGATTATGGTTATTTAGGGTTATGGTTAAGGTTAGGGTTCTTAATTACGTTCAATCTTTGATTATAATCCTAACTCTAGCCCTAATTATATCTCAAGTAATAACCTTAACCCTACTAGTAACCTTAACTCTAACCCTATCCCTAATTGTAACCTTTACCTTAATCCTTACCCTAATTCTAATGCAAACCTTAATCTTAATTCTATTTCTAACTCTAATCCTAACCTTAACCCCAACCCTACCCCTAATCCTAACTCTAATTTTAACCCTAACCCTAACTTTACCTGTGAAGTGAAATTATATCTTTGATTGTAACCCTGACCCTATTCCTAAAGCTAACCCAACTCTCACCCTAATAATTTTGTCTTACATGCACTTTTATGTAAGAAAATGATTTAAAAAATAGGCAAGATAAAAGCCTCCAAAATCTCACTTATCACATAAAAGCAATATAAATATTGATTTGACAACTTGATTGGATGGGAATATTTTATTTCCATTTGGAGTGTTTTTTTTCACTTTAATGGTAACTTTCTTTTTTATTTGCATTATTTTAAATCTCTATACAAATATTTCATAACCAAATAATACTTAATTTCTTTAAAGAAAAAATATAGATTTGTTTAAGTTTATTTCATTCCATTATTTAACCTTTATTTTTAATTGTTCAATCCAACTACATAAACTAGAATTTACAGCACATCTTACATAGAGATACTCTCTTACATATTAACATACATATAATTTTATATCCACGTAATCCTTGAACTCCTTTAAATGCAAATGCTAATACTATGATTTAAATTCAGAAACATCTCTCTCATTATTATGGACTGTAGAAATCTAATGTCTTTGATTATTCACGGAAAATTTTATTTAATTAATTGTATAATTTTTTTATTATTTAAACCTAGATAACACCCCTAGCAGCCAGCAGGTCAAACGTCAACTAGGAAAATTGAACGCTCCCGCTTTTTAGAAACAGATGAAATAAATAAGCAAACGGTGAAAG
>VDFB02105169.1:0-18220 GCA_007258455.2 Sequoia sempervirens | reverse complement strand
TATTAAATGAATGCATTTGTTCATTTTGGAATTTTTTGTTAGTTGTTTAAAATGGGCCATGGAATGCATAATTTAGGAAATTAGGTGCTCAATTAGGTCCAATAACTTAAGGGGGAACAAAACATAGTGTGGAATTGTTAAGGGTGAAAATTTGTGATGCTACAACAATTTTGTAGCACCATATTAGAATTATTAGGGAGTATAATTCTTGTTATGGTTGACAATGGGTACACACCTAGTGAATATCATACTTCACTAGTCCTTATGTGTTTCTCATTTTTGCTACTTCGTCTTGGGGGCTCACCTAGTGAATATCGGACTTCACTAGCCCGTGATGCCTTTTGTTTCTGATTCACCTAACAAATATCAGAATTTGTTAATTTGTGAGTCATGAACGAATTTGGTGTGGATCCTAGCATAACACAACTTGCTAGACTATGATATTCATACCCTCATTTTGCATTTCATTTTGACATTGTGTATATTTATGTATGTTGTCTTACTGCATTACATATATGTGTTTGTTACTTTGTGCTCATGTTGGTTTTCCATGGGATATTGGATCCTAGGGGCTTGCACGCTCCCCCTAGATTCATTGTCATCCTATCTCTTCAACATTTGGACAATCAGACCCCTCTTGACATATTTTCTACTTTAATCTAAGTCTGAGCGTAAGTTCATACTCTCACTCAAGTGGGAGCTAAATATAGCATTGTAAATTTTCACCCTTGACAATTCCACACTATGTTTTGCTCCCCCTTAAGTAATTTGACCTAATTGAACACATGATTTCCTAAATTATGCATTATGTGGCCCATTTTAATCATTTTGTGATATTTTTCAAGTACAAAGCAAAGTATTCATTTAATGATTTTCCCAAGCTACTTGTTAATTCCTAAAAAATAGGTCCAAGGAATTGGTGCCTAGGGTTCCTATGTCCCCCTATTTTGGCCCCAAATTCAAATATGTCGGTGTCAACATTTTATTATTTAAATTTCAAATGTCTAAAGTCAGCGATTGGGATTTAATTTTCAAGAAATTAGAATAATTGCATATAAATACATAGTTATTGCATCATTTGAAAACTAACAAGTAATTATTGTCAAGAGCATTATCAAGCAAGTCAAGAGCAGAATTTTAGATATTTATTGCAACAATTCAATATCGAAGCATCATGTCAAAGTGTGTGATATTTTTCATGTTTATGTCATTATATTGTTTGTGAAGACTAAACCTTGTAGGTCTCCAAGCAATTCAAGCAAGCAATATTCAAGCCTTGAGGAGATTTGTGTAAGGAAGCTAAGATAGCAAAACAACTTCCTACACTAATCTTGAGAGGATAATGGAAAACTTTACAAATGTTTTCAACAGTTACAAAAAAATAAACATAAATAAACATAATATTATGCATACCACAACACAGTGATTTACGTGGGAAAAATCCTTTCAAGTGAAAAACCCCACACTCCAAAAGCTACCCAATATATTATTCAAAAATTATAAAGATACAATATACTTGCAGATCAAGCTTCTCACAGGAGTATCACCAACTAGAGTTCCAGAGGCTTGATCAACACAACTGCTATCAGACTCTCAAGATACATCACAATACATAACCATAATACAACACCCTCATAAAATAGGGTTTCCTTCTAGGGTAAGTTAAGCCAACAAAATATCAACTCTCAAATATGAGACCTAATGATGAACAATCCATATTTACAATAATACAATATACGTAAAATTTGGGTTTCAGGGATGTGGCCCTCAAACCCCTTTCTTGAGGGATGATCCCCCAGACCCCTCGTAGGGGGGTACCCTCGCCACCCCACCCCCACATGTGCTACCTATCAATAGTAAACCTTATGTAATTACAAGGTTGAGACACATTGTTTCCAACAATTTGTATGACTTCAGTCCTTCAAGGAAGCCATTGAAGGGTGGTGAGTTGTAGAACTTTGTTGATTCATCATTCCTTCCTATTATTTATCCATTTATCATTGAAATTTCCATTTTGGAAGTGGAAACACTAACATGGGGTTGACTAAGGAAAGCCCCTAAATGGCAGAACATTTCTTCTATCTTTGAATGTCCAAGTTTTAGGTCCAAAGAAGAGTGGGAGAAGTTTGAAGGACAATTATCCATTATTGTAATCAAACCCTACACCTTAACAAAAAACAAAAACTCAGTTATAGAATTATCCAACAATGATCCAACAATGTGACAAGTGGAGAATGAAAGCTCTAATCTAGCACCAGAGGACTGCGAAAATAGATTTGAAATTGGTCAACAAGGATAATGGCACCCCCAGAAGAAACATCCTAAAAAATTAGGCTCAAATTTATACCATAGGTGTATAGTGTCCTGCTCAGTCCATTTATGTAGTCTGATTTCCTCTGTGACTTCTCAAATCTATTGTATTTGCATTAGAATAGTTATTTGTGTCATTAGGTCAATTCAATCATTGTATTTCATCCTTAAGCTCATTTCAAATTTGGTCAAGGGTAAGTTGAGTCACCTTTCAGGTTGTAAGTCAATCATATATCTTGTTCAAATCCATCAAACCCTCACTACCTCAAATTCTAAATGAAATGTTGTGAAAAGGTGTCCAAGCCCTAAAAGTAAAACCCTAGAGCCTCTTCCTTTTTCTACATCTTAGATTTGTAGCAAGATTTTTCTTATGGTGAAAAACATCACCAAAAACTAGCATATTCCAACCTTTCACTTTGTTTTTGATATTTTTATGTTTTGATTCACCTTAAACATAGCAGAACCATGAATGGGGATATTCCACCAATTAAAGATGTACAATCCTTGAGACTAGGATGTGAAGCGAACATTATCTCATACTCAATGGGGAAATGGCTAGGAGTACAATGTTTCCAATCTAGAAGAAGGGGGTTATGATTTGACATAGTTATACACAAAGAAAAAAGGTTTAGGTTGTTGATAGAGTCACAATTTGAGGAAATCAGGAAACGGTCTAGTTTTACTTGGATAAGGTGCACACCAATTCTCCTATTAGTCCAAGTGAAAAGATGACCTTGAAGGTCAATGTTCATGAGCCCAGTAGAGTTCAACAGATCAACCAAATCACCCATGTTATTGATGTAATCAATTAGGCCCCCAAGTTGTTTTAGAAGGAGAAAGATGGAAATTGAAGTCTCCAACAACCATCCACTGAATTATGCATATTAGGGGCATCAATATTTATAAGATTCCAAGATAAACTAGTAGAGGAGAATTTAACTCCTAAGAAGTTTATATATTACCAACAAACATAGTTGGGTTCCACATAGTAACTAGACCTTGCGAGGCTCCAACAACCTCACAGATAAAGAATTGAGTAGAGGACCATAGATTCTTTGCAATGACCTAGAAATTGGTGTTATTCATTGGACTTCTCAGATTAAAATGATATTAGTTTCATTCTCTAAAAGGTAATTTTTTAGAGATAATTACTTCTAAGGGTTATTGAGCCCTCTGATGTTCCAAGAAAAAATCATTTATAATTATTTTTGGAGGATGTCTCTAATTAATGTTCTTTGCCTACCAATGGTAATAATCTTTGTTGTTTCTTTGTCTTGTCTTTCATTGGGAAGGTGTGCCCACCTTAGTCTCCACTCCTATGTCTACTTTCTTATTGTTACCATTTTTCTTGGGTGTTAACCATCTATACAAGTCAAAGGAACATTGACTAGAAGTTGGTTTACTTGTGTCTTCACTCTGAGAAATAGGTGAACTAACCTTTATTTTTGAGTACCCATCAAAGTTTCACAACATGGAGGGGGGGCCTCCAAGGAGATCTGACTAGTAAGGAAATCACTTGATATTTCCCCATCTTCTTTCTCTTCTGTTAAAGGAGGTATGGGGGTTTACTTCCTTAGGGTCATTGGCAGCACATCCTCCTATTGTTCATCTTCTGATATAATGCATTCCTTCTCATAGAAGATGAAGAGTGGATGATTTTTTAACACAAGAGTGTTAATTTTTTCTTCAATATTTCCATTTTTTGGAGGGGTTGAGAGGATATTCAGGATGCCCTCCTTTAAAGGATAGCCCTCTAAAGAATCTCTAGGAATAACCGAAGGATCTTTAAGTTTTTGGTTACCCTTCAAGGGGGCTTTACAATCAATAATTAGGTGTTAGGATTTTGAGCATTTTTTAGAGAAAATGGTAGAATTTTCATAACAAATTGGTTGAGACCACTTCCCAAACTTGGAATCCAAAATGATGAAGTTCAGAAGAGTCTTGTGAATATTAATATTAACACAAAAATGAGAAAATACTAACCTATACAATTTCCTTATTATGTTGTCCATCATAATAAAGTGTCTTATAGAGTTTTCAATCCATTGAAACATCATATCATCCTAAAAATTGAGAGGTAGACTCTAGGTAGTCTGATCTTGATGGAAGCTTTTTTGTTTAGATTTTCAATAGGGTCAAACCCTAACTTTCATCTACATAAAGATAAGTTGTGTTTTCCATATAATGAAGGGCTCGTAGAAAGGACCAACAGAAGATCATCCTTGGACATGAACCTAAAGAGGAACATATTCCCGACCATAATGCTCACTTCAACACTACCCTTCATATGCCATTTAACAACAATCCAATGTTGAAACATATTGACAAAGGGGCGAAAGGAAAAAAATTACCCACTAGAGTTTTCTCCATTAAGGATAAGATTCTTTCAATTGTGGAGTCAAGAAGCATTATTTTCATTCCCTTTTGTGACTCAAAAAAGTTTAGAAATTCCTCTTTTTACCTCTTTAGAACTCCCATTTTCTCTCTAGACCTATCTCTCTACCTCTCCCTCCCTCTTCTTCCCTCTCTACTTCTCTCAATCTTGGTTCTCTCTCCCTATCCCTCTAGCTATATCTCTCCCTCTGGAGCGGGGAGCCCCTCTCACTCTCTCTATACTACCTCTCCCTCCTTCCCTCCCTATATCTTTCATCTCTCTCTCCCAAGCTCTAGACCTATCTCTCTACCTCTTCCTCCATTGCACCTCTTTGTCCCTCTTTAGACCTCTTTGAATTTTAATAAACCTAATCAATCCTATACAACCTAGTCTTCTTATATGGTTTCTTATTCATATTAGGGTTTCTTAGGTCTACAATTTTATGATATTTACATCTCAATTTTATATTTAAAACTCTTAAATCATGACCAATTATTTATTGATTTTATATTGTTACATCTTTTTCTATTATCTTGATTGTGAAATCAATTTTACTTACCCTTCAAATCCATGAAAACCGCATTAGGGTTTCATTTTCGCATTTGATACATAGTTGATATTTCTACTTTTTCAATATAAAAGTGTACCTTTTGGATTTATTTTTCCTCTCTATCCACCTCTCCCTTGCTATATATTTAGTTATTTCTCTCTCCCCACTCTCTCTCCTTCTCTTCCTCTCCCTCTCCCCCTCTCTCCACCTATCTCTCTCCCTTTCTCTTCCCCTCCATCTTTCCCAAGTCATGTATATCTCTAGATATGTCCCCCTCTTTCTAGCCCTCTCTCCTCTCTCCCTCTATCCCTATCACTCTCACTTTCTATAGCTTTCTAATTATTCTCTCTCTCCCATTTCTCTATTTCTCTCCCTCCCTCTCCCTCTATTTATATATATATTTATCCCTCTCTATCTCCATCTCCGTATCTCTCTATCAAGTTCATACACACAATCCCTATTTCTCCCTCCCCATCTCTAATAATCTCTCCCTCTTTCTATCCTGATCTCTCCCTATCATTCCCTATTTCTATATTTATCTACTTGTCTCTCTCTCTATATAACACTATGTATCTTTATCTCCCTATATCTCTCTCACTAATACATACATACACTCCCTATTTCTTTCTCTCTTCTATAAATAGAAGTGGAAGGGAAAATCACCCCCACACCGCTCAACAAGAATTAAGATCCAAATATAGTTGAAAGAAAAAAAATTGAATCAGGAACATAATCAATCTCCATTACCAACAAGGAGAGAGATAGAGAGGAAAAATAGAGATATATATGGAGATTGAGAGGCAGAGGGAGCGATAAACAAAGAGAGGAGAGAGGGATAGAGAGAGATGAAATAGATAAATATAGAGGGAGAGAATGAGATAGAGAGAAATGGAGAGATAGATATAGGTGTAAACAGAGATGAAGAGATAAGGAAATAGAGGTAAAGGGAGGGAGAGATAAAAGGAGAAATATGGAGAGATAGAGATAGGGGGAGAGATATAGAGAGAAAAATAGAGATATAGATATAAATGTCTAAGAAGAGAGAGGGAGAAAGAGGGAAAGAGAAGGATGGATAGAAAGAGGGAGACATATATGAAGATAGAAAGGTAGAGTGGAAGATAGAGTGAGAGGGAGATCATAGATATATAGATAGAGAGAGAGGTAAATGGAGAGATAAAGATATATAGATATAGGGAGTTAGGAATATAGAGGGAGAGACAAAGAGGAAGATATAGAGAGATAGAGATATAAATGGTGAGATAAAGTGATAGAGAGAGAAATTGAGATAGAGAGGGAGAGATAATGAGGGAGAGATAGGGGAGATAGAGGGAGGGAGAGAGGGGATAGATAGAGAGGGGTTAGATATAGAGATAGAGGTAGAGAAAGGGAGAGAGAGAGATAGGTAGAGAGGTAGACAGAGAATAAGAGGGGTAGAGATAGATCAATATATAGAGGGAGAGGGAGAAATATTGATAGAGGAAGATATAGAGAGATAAAGAGGGATAGGGAGATAGAGGTAGAGAAAGATATAGATAGAAAGGGATAGAGAGAATGAATAAAAGAGAGGTAGAAATAATGAGATATATAGAGATAAAAGATAGATAGAAGGGGCAAGAGTGAGAGAGAAAGGAGGTGATAGAGACAAGTAATAGAGAGAGAGGTATAAAGAGATATGGAGAGAGGGGAAGAGATAGAGAGATAGAGATAGGGAGGGATAAATAGTGAGTGTGTGTATATTAGTGACATAGGGATATGGAGGTAACTTTATAGAGAGAGAGATTATATAAATAGATATAGGGAGGGAGAGAAATAGAGAGACATAAAAAGAGGGAGTGATAGGGATAAAGGAAGAGAGTGAGAGATAGATATAAAAAGAGGGAGAGGGTAAAAGCAAGAAGTTGGGTACACGAAGAGGGGGAGTTTCGGCCAAAAAAAATTCTTGCAGAAAATGCATACATGTTATTAAAAAAAATGCATATGCATTATGCTTTGAGTACTCGAGCCTTAAAAACACGTATGCACTAAAAAACGCATGCGCGTTATATAATGCATACATGTTTTATAACATGTAAAAATTGATTATTTAAAAAAATAAATACTTTTTAGAAATGGGTACGCGTTTTACAAAACGGGTACGCATTTTAAAACGGGTACCTGTTTCTTAATTTTATTTTTATTTTTTAAATAATCAAGAAAATAAAGAACACATGCTTTTTGTAACGCTACACATATTTTAAAATACGTATGCATTTTTAAAATTCAAAATTCCCAACCCACATGCTGCCTTGGTTTTAGGCTTGGGAAAGGCTTGGCAATCCGAGCCTTAGCCTTTGACCTGCAACTAAAAAACTAAGGCAGATTGAAGAAGAATGTCCAACTTTGGCAATATGGCTGATGGACTTTTTTTCTGAATCAATCTATAAAATTAAAACCCATTAGAGAACATGATGTCTAATTTCCAAATATATAATTTTTATTAATATTGGATTATGTTTGCTATTTTTTAATTAATTTCTAAGCAAACTAGTCCTTAAACTTGAAATATCAATTTTTTTTGTCTTTTAATAACTTTTTTTTGGTTAAGTTTCTTGTAAAAAATTGTATGGCATCAAACTTCAAGACAATTCTCTACATAATGAAAAAAAAAAGATTCAAAAAATGTTTAGTTTAGGTCCAATTATGTTGTCTGTACAGTTGATTTTTATAAACAACAATTAAGGCCAATAAAAATTTAATAAAAAAAAATATTCAACCAAAAATTATAAAAAAAAATCCAGATCAAACTTCATGTTGTTAGCTCTCTTTTCCAAAAGGAATTAGCAAAATACTTTTATTTGGGTCAAAAAGTGTTGTCCGTACATGTGCTTGGTATTGTAAAAAAATAGGGACTTTTAAAAAGTGGTTTTTATAGATCCCTATCAAAATTTAATTTATAGAATCTGGGTATTTGAATAATTTACATATTTGAAAACTAGATTCAAAATTCTAAATTTCATATTACTAACTTTTTTAAAGATTCATTGTGTAAGTGCCTCAAATTTTCATCCACGTGTGACAAATTCTGAAAAACAGCAAAAACACTTCCACTTTTTGAGCTTTTGTGTACCCAACTTCTTGCATTAGCCCGAGAGATATGTAGAGATATATAGAGCTTGGGAAAGATAGAGGGGAAGAGAAAGGGATAGAGCTAGGTAGAGATGGGGAGAGAGAGAGAAGAGAGATACTATGATAGAGGTAGAGTAAGGGAAAAGGAGAGAGATGGGAAGAGAGGGAGAGAGGAGAGGGGGGAGGGAAAGAGAAGGAGAGGGGGGATAGCTAGATAGATAGAGGGAGAGAGAGATGTTCTCCTAGATCAAGTTGGGATAAAGTGTGCATAGGATCAAAGCCAACAAGGAGGCCTTCTATGATGATTTATGATTTTTTTTTACTCTCCTTAGTACAATTTTATTATTATTATTATTTATTACTTCTTTAATGTTACAAG
The DNA here is from genome assembly GCA_007258455.2 of Sequoia sempervirens. Taxonomy (NCBI): domain Eukaryota; kingdom Viridiplantae; phylum Streptophyta; class Pinopsida; order Cupressales; family Cupressaceae; genus Sequoia; species Sequoia sempervirens. The sequence goes on along the minus strand of VDFB02105169.1, from coordinate 9,502 downwards.
TCTTTTAGGATGATTATTACAAAAAAAAAAGGAAAAAAACATTGTATGCAAGAGTTATGAGCATTTAAAAATTTTAAAATGGAGGAACTTCAAATGATTATAATTAATTTTGGGTGCATAATCTATCAACATTACCTTATCCATTGTGTATATTTTTTGAATCACCTTCCCAACGCCTATAAAAAACTAAAATTTTGATAAGTAACACAAAAATTATGCCCATTTTACTAAATTGTGCTTTTTTGGGCTCTTCAAAATAAATATCCTTTTTGAAACCATAAAATTGACGAAAAATACTTGTAGGAAAAAAATAAAAAATGGGTATCCATTTTTCTTTTCAAAACATATATCCATTTTAAAAACATAAAATTAATGAAAATACTTGTGGGAAATGGATATTTGTTACTAATGGATATCTGTTTTGGTTTGGTATTACCAAACCCAGATCAAATTTTATCTGACCCATACAAAAATTCAAACTTGTATTTCACGATTTTGGCTAAGTAAAAACACATTTTTTCTATTGTAGCTATTTGTCCCATTATTATCCTGCACTCACCCATTAACACAAGTTTTATGTGGAGAAACCCTTTCAACAAAAAATATCACAAGAGAAAAATGATAAATATTTATTAATTTTCAACAAAGAGATACATCCAACATACTAACACTCTTCATTTTGACAACACTTCGATAACACCTGTGTATTTATAAAATAAACTTATAAAGCTACTCTTCTCATGCCCTCAATTTATTGAGAAATGAGAGATAAATCCTAAAAATAATTTTCCTAAAATAATGAACCATCATCTGACCATGGTAAAATACAAAAGCTCCCACATCCAAAATGAAGAGGCTCTTCCAAGAATAGTAAATGTAACTCTCAATAAGCTATAAATAGTAAAAATAATCTCCATACTCCTTCATAATGGCCCATATCCCAAGGTAGACATCCAAAATCATCACCAAACTCATATGAAACCGACCAAAAACATGCAACATGATCCACTATTCAATTCTAATGCCCAAGTTGATAAATTTGCTAAAAATAACTTCATAATCACCATTGCCAACTTCACCTCCTTCATGGATGCATAAATGACAAGAATAAATTGCTTGATTATGGATGCAAGATTGAATATGAGAATGTGTGTGAGGGGCCTTGCTTATAAAGGCAAGATAAGAGAAAGGATTAGACAAGATTGTGATGTGTGGACTTAATCCGATGTTATGAGACAACTAACTTGACAAAAAAGTCAAAAAGATAAGATATGATAAGATCTTATCTAGACAACCAAGACTTCTAGAAGGTCACCTAGGACCAGCTAAGTAAACTTAACAAGCAAATAAGTCCCCCTACTAGGAATTAGCTAAGTACAAGACCTTATTCACACCATCATATAAAATACACATAAGATTGCAAAGAAAATGACATCTTAATCTTAGCATTCTCCCACTTGACATTATACATTGCAAACACATCTATAAGAAATACAAGTATAATTAAGTAAAAGATTCAAGGCCTATGACCTTCCTATACCAAGGGAGCTATCCCTACTCATTTGTTTTGTAAGAAAACCTACAATATTATCTAAAACAATAACCTTCTCTAATTTGATTTTTCCATAGAACCCACATCTACACAACAAACATCCTTAGAAGTGATTTCAAACAATCCATTTTTTTTATTTTGGCCAAAAACTACCTCTATAACCCAAACTTTAGTTCTCCTATTTAATGGTCCAAATACTACAATTTTACATTCTTAACATTATGAGCAAAATTGGAACATCTTTTTCAATAGTGACATATAGTTGTTGATAATACAATTATTTCAATGCTTTGAAGACTATGTTTTTTCCTTCACAATATTTTTCATAGATTATATTAGTGTCACTCCTTTGTGTTTGCTTTCATTCTTCTTCTCATTATTTCTTCTAATCTTATTTATTTTTGAGTGGTGTTACTATGTTGAAATGCTATTGAAATTTGTATATAAATTCAATCATTTGTAACACTTCCCTCCAAAGATTAACTAGGAAATTATTAACATATTTCCTTTAACAAACCTTAAATCAACCTAACCACTTACCATTTTGTTCTAACTTCACATTTAATTGACTTACTTTTATAAACCCACAGAGGCACTTTACACATTAAAAAATAATTAGATCCAAAAGAATTAAATAAGCTCAAAATTGTGTAAGGCAAGTGATCATTTGAATGGACCCACATAATTCAAAAACATACAAAATATATCAACAAGTGAGAAAATTTAATGGTTGTATGACCATATTTATACATTTTTATTATAAAAGCAATTAAACTTTTTGAAAGATTTTATCACATGATAAAAATACATATTTTAAGTAAACATTCGAAAATTCAATATATATACATGCTCAAAAGTGTGTAAGATAAGTGATCATTTGAATGGACCCATATAATTGAAAAACGTACAAAAGATATCAACAAGTGACCAAATTTAATGGTTGTATGATTGTATTCATACATTTTTACTATAAAAGTAATTAAACTTTTTGAAAGATTTTATCACATTAAAAAATATTTAAAGTAAACTATGAAAAATTCAATATATTTATATGCTCAAAAGTGTGTAAGATAAGCGATCATTTGAATAGACCCACATAAGTCAAAAACATAGAAAAGATATAGAAAAATAACCAAATTAAATATTTGTATGACTATTTTCATACATTTTTACTGTAGAAAAACAATTAAATTTTCAAAAAGATTTTACCACATAAAAAACATTCTAAATAAACTATCAAAAATTTAAAAAAATATATAATTATCCACATTATATCAAAAGATATATATAAACCCATGATATGATAGATGACTATGAACCATGAAATGGAAACACTAAGCATATCTTTTTCTTTTTCTTTTTTTCCGAAGACATGTACTTCGCGGCAAACCCCCACGCACACTCCCTAGTAAGTCGAGGAATGGGCGCAGAGTAAACCGTCGGCACCACTTCAAGTCCCGGACCCAACAGGGACATCAAGTGGGGCCCAGCACGACAGAGGTGACCACCCCAAGGGAATGGACCTCAAGACCTCCCACGTGAAGCTATACAGCATATCTCTATATGCATTGGACAATACAGTCCTCCATGAATTAATACTTAATGTGAAAAGAATATCTACTTATATCTCCGCATGCAGAGCAGATATAACAAGATAAGAATGGAATCCAGATTGTTTTGAAAATAAAAGCTACGAATCCGACATGCTATTCATGTTTGAAAAATGCAGGCAATCTCACCAATCAAAATATCTCCCTTGATAAAACATTCACCTATTTTTGGTAAAGATCAAATGACTTTTAATGTAAAATCTTGCATCTACTGTGAACAGTTCCTACAGAATCCAATTACTGGCACTTTGTTGCTGACTCCTTCAAGACTATCCATAAGCTAAAGGACAGCCATAATTACACATACGGTGCCAATTAGCTGTCGTTTTTAGTTTGGAGGATGGCAGATCGAACCAGGAGTAGTTGAGGTTGTCTGTACTCCAAAAACTAGTTGTTGTCTTTCAAACTCCTGGTGCCCATGAGTGCCAAACATGTCACTGTAAAATTAAATAGCTTACAACGACAGAAAAGGACAGATATATGGCATCTGTTTGACAAAATGTCCGCCCTCTTGGGGACCCTTTCTGCCCATGTAAAACCAAGAATGTTACGTCATGAACAGAGAATCTGCTGTGCACAAGTAGGACACTCGCTCAGTTACAAAAAATCATTACTCATGCCGGCGTTATTTTCATCCCAGTCCCATCACAGATTAACTTTTTTTTTTTTTCAATTTGATATGGGTGAAAGAATATCACGGCCTGCCAATTATTACTGTTCATGTTAACTATTCAAAATGTAAAAGTAGGGATTTCAAAGCTAATTTCCACAGCGTGTCAAAGTAGGAGGGAAGGTCCAGTGCTTCACCTCTGTGAGCATCACTTAGATGCAATGAGTGTTAAGCGGACAATTCATTATAATGAGAGAAGGGTTCTTGTAAACCACTACTCATGAAACATGGGCCAATGAATTTGACTTGTAAAACTACACGTTGAATCCTTATACCAATATCTCAGTTTTCAAAGCTGTTATAATTTCATACCTTTACTTCAATCTCATGCACACCATCTTCAAAGTGTAAAAGGTAATTTTATTTTTATTTTAAATTTAAATTTTGTTTATCACGATCTTTTGTGTTTGTGTATGGAGATGTGTTTTTATGTATTGCACTGTTGATTATAAAGATCATTATTGAATCTAAAAGATCTTGTAAGAATTTATTTTTTAGAGTTGGGCGGACAGCATATTTATGTGAGTTGGTAATTGAAAGCAATATGTTCATGATTTTGAACAAAGAGAGGTCACATATTAAAATATATAAAGATTTAGTATTAATAAATAATATATCAAGAGGTCATAAGAAAAAAGTACAAGACCCACAAATTAAATGCATTGATAGATACATATTAAAATAATGTCGGCATGTTAAAACTAAAGGCTTCACCATATGAAAGCAAAGAGAACTTGTGTAAAGATCATTAATATAGTATAGGATTAAGACATTTTTTTGGTAGTCTCGTAATTTTTTTAGAAGAAATTTGAAGACTAGTAGATAATATATTAGGTGGCATATCTATAAAGTTTACTAGTGCTAACAACTTTGGAGAGCAACAACATCAAATCAAGAGGCAACTCACGACTTCATATACTCCACAACAAGATAGAGTAGTATATGTGCATAAAATTGGCCATGTCTAATTAATCTTGACATTTAATTAAATATTTATTATTTAATTAATTTTTCTAAAGTCTTCTACATGTAATTAAATTTAATTAATTTAATTATATTGTTCATTCATTTTATTTTCCCATCATAATTGAATAAATTTATTTTATTCAGATTATTTCACATGTCTACTTGATTAATTAAATAAATACATTTTATTTATTTAAATTAATTATCATCTTTTGAATTTAATTAAATCTTTTGTTTTAATTAAATTTAAATATTTATTTTCTTCTATTTTTCTAATTAATTAAATATTTTATTTAATTAATTTCATAACACATGTCACTTCTTCAAATTTAATTAAATATTATATTTAATTAAAGATCTTCTGCTTTCTTCAAATCATAATTAGATATTTCATTTAATTATGAAATCTTCTTATTTCCTCAAAATCTTAATTAAATATTTATTTAATAAAAAAAATCTACATGCACTCATAAATAAATAATTGAATTTGATAATTCATTATTTATCTTCTCAATATCTTTCCATTATCTTCTAAAAAAGATGATTTTTTAAATCATCTCATCTTATCTCTTCCATGAAAATAGAAAAATCCTTATTCGTTTTCTTCTATTTTTCTTTCCAGTCGCATCCATCTTCGACCATTCAATTTGTCAGGAATTATCACGGTCGTTGATCAACTCAGTCAATCAAAATCCTCGAAAAACTCTATAAGTATGTGTGTGAATCCAAGCATTGGTTAGACACAAACAGACATACACACACACGCAATTACGCTTACGCATTTGCATCTTTAGCATTCTATCATTAATCATATCTTAGCGATAATCTAATCATAGCATAGCATAATTTTGCATCTTAGTATATTATGCATTTTAGTTTAAATCTCATTCTCTAGTAGTCCATTTTGTTGAGCTTGACATACTAAATCTGATAGCAACTTGAGTCAACGAAACCCTAGAGATAGGGAACAATAAAACGACTTTGAAGAAGTTGCACTGAGAGTTTGTTTATTCTTCTTTAAGCTTTTTTGATATAAAGTTTTATTGATTATGTTTTGAATTCATTATGATAGGCATATTTTCATACACACAAGTAGTTGAAAGAATGAACATGACACTTCAACATAAAGCTAAATCAATGCTCAAGACTTGTGATCTTGGGGATAATTTATAGGGAGAAGCAATTCATATGATAGTAGATTTGATCAACCAAATCTCAACTAAAATCTAGGAAAGCCTCTCTTCAAAGAAGCATGGTCAAGTATAAATCATTGGTTAGACATTTTAGAATTGTTAAGAGCATTGTTTGTAGGCACATTCTAAAAGAGAAAATGATGTCCCATGATAAGTGTAAAAAATGCATCCTTGTCAAATATGATGACTCTTATTATTCAAAAATTGGGAAGTGCTTTCTTCATAGGGTATTTCATAAATTTGCTATTGATCCAATATATACTTTTAGATTTTTTTCACTAGTTACTCTTCATTGTTTTGTCTATTAACAATTTACTCATCATTGGAAATTATCAATCGCTAATCAATGAAGCAAAAGATGGCATGATGACCAATTTTAAGATGTCAAAGCTTGGATTATTTCATTACTTTTTTGTAGTTGAAGAGTGAAAAACACCTAGAAAAATATTCCTCTTAAGTGAAGTACACCAACGAAATTTACACAATGCAGAATGCAATATTGTAAAGCTTCACCAACGCTAATGGAAATAAGAACTAAGTTGACTAAAGAACTAGATGTTAAAGTGGTCAATGAAGCACCATATAGGAGTATGTTAGGAAATTTGATTTAGTTGACTACTATTCATCCAAGCATGATCTTATACAACTAGAATCTTGTCTCAACTCATGGCTCATCCACAACAAAGTTATTGGTCAACTACGAAGTGAATTCTAAAATATATTTAAGGAACATAAAATTGGATTGAGATAAATTCAAAGAATGAATATTTCGAACTTGCTAGTTTTTAAAATTTCAATTGAACAAGTTGCAAAGACTCTAAGATATCAACTTTTAGTTATTGCTTTAATCTTGGATGAAATTGTGTAAAACAGCCTAATGTTGTATTGTCATGCCTTGTAGCAAAATACAAGAATTTTGAAGTGACACGTGAAATAGTATTTTCATAAACAACTCCCTAAAGGTCTTCGTCACCCACAACCTCATCTTACAATTATGTATTGTGATAATCCAAGTGTGTTGAAGATGTTCAAAAATCCAATGCTCCATATTCACAAAGCGTATTGAAACATACAATAACTCGATTCGTAAATATGTTCTTAACAAAAAAATTGAACTACTTTATACACAACTAATAAGTAGTTTGTATTATTTTCTTCAAGCTTTTAAAAAAATAAGTATATATATATACTTAAAAAATAATAATATTAAATATTCATTTATACAGAAATAACTAAAAAGTTACTTGTTGTAAGTGTTGATGGCATAATATCTCAAAAAAATTACTTTAATATATATGCTAATTAAAATAAGCAGACAAATTTCAACGAATTGGCATATAAGCTCAAATCATCAAAATAAAGTCGCACGATGATATTTGACTTTATAAAATATAAAAGAAAGATGGCAATCAAATTAAAAAACCTCGAGATACTGAAATAATAGTTATTTAAAATTTAAAAAATATGCTCTGCATATTTGACCTAAATAATAATTAATTAAAATTAAAAAACATAATTAGATATTACGCTGAAAAATGCCTGCCTTCCAATTACATGGCATAACACAGTTTATCTAAAAGAATCAAATGCAGTGAAAATGCATAATTGGCAAATGGACAGATCACCAGACCAAACGGAAATACTTTAATTAGAAAATGATAATTCCATTCGAAGTGCTTTTGAATTTAATTGTGTAAAAAAAAAAAAATTTAATATTTTGAAAATTATAGTGGCGAGGGTCTGATCCAGAATTTTAATCTTACATCTTGGGAACTGTTTAAATGTGTTTTATGTTTAGATTTAAACATTTATTTAGAATATTCTCATGCTTAAATTTTATTATTGAAAAAGGATAATGTGAAATCTTTTTCTATTTTAATGAAATATCTAACTACTATTTAGAAATTGAAAATAAATTGTAAAAAAAGCACAAATTTCTTTCCCTCTTTTTAATATCTGTTTTCAATTGAACAAACTAACAGCCTCATAAAAACCTGCGCTTGAATTTTTTTTCCTCTTATGAACTTTCATTCTGTTCCAAAAGATTAATGAAAGCGAAATTGAAATGACCCAAAATGATGATAAATTGAAGAAGTGACACTTGCTAAAATTCAAAAACATTAATCCAAAACAGCAATGATCAAGAAAAGAGAAGATTTAAAACAAGTCCCGTGGATCCATATTTTCCAGAAGTAAATACACCATATTTATTTCTATAAACAGATGACAGAAGATTAAATGCAAACCAGAGATCTACGTCATCCAAAAATCCAGATACATTAGATATACAGTTCAGAAGAGAAAATTACCACCCATTTTGGGATTCAAACTCTGTTACAATAAAGATGGGACAGAGACTACAGGAAAATTCGTTTTAGTTTTAGTAATGAATAACACGGTACTGTACATAAATATTAAGTGCTTGCCTGACCGAACCAGGCGTACAGAAAAAACTTCATTGAAACGCCGAAAGGGGCATCCAACTATGAATTTTATACTGCACGTCTACCTTTGAAGGGAAAATTCAAAAACTCACAAACCATTTTCGATTCGAGGCGAATATCTTAGAACCTCCAAAATTAATTTAAGAAAAAATTTAAAAATCTTCTGAACGTTGCGAGGTCAGTGCGGCAGATGAGTGGAAGATGCCCTGAGCAACTTCCTCCGAGACCTGAAAGGAAGTTCGTACGGCGGCGACGGCGAAAACTCCACCGGCAGCGGTGGAGGCTCCAATTCCCCTGACAAAATTTTCACCACCTCGCTCATAGATGGTCTGGCGGCAGGCAATCTCTGGAGACAGAGAAGAGCTACTGTTATGCAGAGTAGCGCCTGCTCCCTTTCAAAGTCGCCGCCTAGCGAGGCATCTACGAGATCGAGCAAATTGGCCCCTGAACGTGCCAGGTGATGCTTCGCCCACGATATCAAATCGCACCAGCCTGCCCAGCTCCATTACAGGCGACCCCATGACCCGCAGAGGCCTCCCGCCTGAAATTATCACCAGCATCACCTTCCACGGCAAAGCTGTAAACATCACTCTTCTCCGGCAGCATGCCGTTGCTGCCGTACTAGAGGCCACATAGCACAAGGTGCCTCCTCGTGCTTGGCGTGTGCTGCTCTACGCTCACGCCGCTCCCCCAATCGCCGTCGTGGTGGCGCTGCGCCTGGTGGCTGTGGTCTCTCTGAACCATTCTCTTCGCTCAACCACCCCTGTCTCCTGCCTGTGCTTTTACTTCGCGATATTTGGCAAATTTGTTCTCCTCTTCCATGTCCTGCTCCCCACCATTCCCTAATGTTCTGCTCTTCTTTGCTCAATTCCTCGCAGTACTCCTCCCGCCACCACTCCCTGCCTTGTCGGCTGCCCTTGGATTTTTCCTTTTTCTCCTTATCGTCCAGCGTGGTCCACCAATCAAGGCTGTCTTTTCTCCTCGGTTTTTTCTTCTCCGTCCTTCTGGAAGATCCCAGGTTCGAGATCTGCTCCTCCGCGGTCCCCCAGCTAATCTTGGGCCGCTCC
>VDFB02105168.1:0-22381 GCA_007258455.2 Sequoia sempervirens | reverse complement strand
TAATAGATAATGAGCATGATAGAATGAGCATGATAGAACATGGGCCCAAATTTTAATTTTAATTGTAAAAGTTTTTGATCCATTTTGCAAATTGTATAAATGACCTAGTAAATCTCATTGAATATGAATTTTAAACTTGCAATAAATGAATAAAATAAGGATTATAATTGATTCTTGTGAATGAGTTCAAAATAATTTGGTAAGACCCAATTCATATGTCAATTTTTAGAAGCACCACTTTAACATTTATCATTATATAAAGGAAAAGTGCAAGGTATGAAATTTTCACCATTAAAATTTGTCTCTACTTTTACTTGCATGTGATCTAATACAAAGATACATGTTAAATTAAAACATGTAGGAAACATGAAAGTAAATTACAAGCAAACATGCAAAGGATGTGGATAAGGATATTACTTCTTTATATTTTATCACAATGAGAATTTCACCTAAAAACTTGCAAGCTTTTAAGAAAAATATATAATGAGTAGAATATTGAAAGCTTTTAAAAAAGCATAAACATAATTGCTAACTATTTATGAACAAAAACTAAAATAGGATTCTACTTGGGATAGTTATGGGGCACTACTAAGGGGGTAATTACCATAGTAAAAAAATGTCTCAGTGAAAGTAGGGTACTGTCACAAACCAATTGGTAAGGTGCCACTAAGAGGTAGTTATATGATACTTTCTAAGAGAAATGGTAAAGTTCTACTTGTGGAATTAATAAAAACATGGTTCCAATTGGAAATGAATGATCATAAGATAGCCACTTGTAACCGTATTCATTTGAGGAACAATATTGACCTAATAGATCCCCTCTAATTAGTTGTATGCAAGTAAGTTGGGGTGAAGGAATGAAATTAACTATTTTTGTTGTTGATTAGGGTCTAAGTTAGATTATTTCTATTAAACAAACTAGTTAAAAATACAAATAAAGTATTGAAACATATAAATTTTAATTTTTTTTGAAGAGAAGCGAGTACAAGTAGTCGAGATTAAAAATAAAAACTAGGAAAATAACTAAGAAACAAGGAGGGAAATAAGAAAAATGGAACTTGTGCACCTAGAAAATAGGAAGTGATGAAATGGACATGCTTGTAAATTCTTCATAGAGGTTTGTGAAATGTTTGGAGGTTCTTTAATGAGTATTCTACAAAAGTAGTGTTGGCAATGGTACAAATAACCATGAAAGGCACCCTAGGTGGTGCAAATGTCCTTAAGGGGTTCCATAGGTGGTGTAGATGTCCTCAAGGAGCACCCTTGGCAACACAATGGTTGGTGCAGATGTCTAAGGGTTATATTGACTTCAAATTTCTAGGACAACTATAATTGATGCCTAAATTATTTTTTTAATCTACTAATTTTGAAAAATCGCAACAAAAGAAAACATACATGAAAGAAAAACCTCTACAAAAAGCCTTTGTAAGGGAGAGAAATTTCATAAATTGAAATGCATATAGTTGATGGAAACTATATCTAATAGTAAAAATGGAAAGTAGATTATTATATAAAACCCTAAACAAAATTTAGAGGTTATTTGATGTGTCTTTTGTAAAAGTGGTGTCTTAGGTGGTGTAGATGTCCTTAGGATGCACCTTGGGTAGCACTGTGGATAGTGTAGATGTCCAAGGCTCAAATTGACTCCAAATTTATCTAGCAACTTTGATTTGTTTGACACTTTACTTGTCTAGTTTTTCATGACTACTCAATCAACATAGAAAAATTCTTAAATCACTTATAAGAAAACTTGATGTAGAAACCCACAAAATATAAAAGTTTATAGGGAGATTGCATAGACCATCCCTCCCATGGGTATTAAAATAAAACTCCACATGTAATGATATGGAAAATGCATGTATTAAAATTTAGATAATGAAAAGGTGTAACAAGGGAGGTAAGATAAATTAAATCCTAATAACACAAGGTAAAATCTAGGTGTAACAATGGTGAATGAACATGCAAGGAGTTGAAAACAAAGATAAAAAAAATGATATGAATGGTTTTGATGGATTGGATTGGGAAAGTAACCTAATAGAAATATGTATGTATACTTGGACATGAAAATGGAGTATCTTAATAGTCAAGGACCGGGAGAAAGTAGATGGACAACATCTAGGGATAAAAGGAAAAAGAGAGCTACAAGAGGGTTACACTAAAGAGAAAGAAAGATCCAAAAGCATAAACTTCAACTCCAAGTTGATAAATATCTCTTGTAAGAGCACTTACAAGAGAATACTTGCACAATAAAGTCACTATCTTCAATTGTAAGAACTCATAGAACCAAAGAAAGTGAAAGATTCAAATATGAGCAATATGGGGTCTATTTATAGGTTTCTATAAGTATCCTTGATAATTGAATGCAAGAAATATGGTAGATAGGTAATTAATTAAGTGTTCATAAATTTTGGTTGTAAAACTCACCAAAACCATTTGTGTTGGTCAAGGAGCACACTTAGTAGTGGAAATGTCCCAAGTGGGCACAAATGACATTTAAGGCTAGACCCCAAACTTTATGGGAAGGAAAAGGGGGTAAGAATAGTATTAGATGTGGTGGTATCATGTTAATTTAATCATAAGGAGTGAGATGCAAAGGGAATAAGACAGAGATAAGGGTCCAAAGCACATAAGAGGAAGACGTGCACAAATTAATTGTTTGGTTGATAAGATAAACATCACATAGATAAGGATAAACAAGGCTTACATAAGGTTCTAAACACATACAAAGGAGAAAACATAAACATGTGAGGCTATACAAAGATCCACAAGACTAACAAGGGATAAACAAGGGTTAAAAATACAAGTAAAAAGTAATGCATAAAACAAGTGTAAAAAATAGTTAAAAGAAATTACAAAGTTTGAAAATTCTATTATTTTATAGGGAAAGGATAAGATGTGATCATATAAACCCAGTGTATAGGAATTCAAAAGATATCTTTACACAAAAAACCTAAAATGAAGTAATCATTATAAACCTAATAGGTAGGAATATAGACATATATTATTATATAAAAATACTAGGATTCATGGAATAAGATGTGAGGATGATAGCTTATAGAATGATAGGAAGCAAGATACCTCCAATTAGGCACATAAATCAAAAGTAAATAACCATGAGTGTTAGATATTGGTAAAAGCATCAAAAGGTGTTATCAAATGGCTAATAGACACATATTTATAGTATTATCAACTATTTATATTTAATTTTATTGGCTATTTGGTACCACCTTTAAGTGTTGTGAGTAGTTTTCAAGAGTTTTATGAGTGATAATTTAATAAATTTTTGATGATCTTTTATAAGAAAGAAGCAACTTTGAAAGTATTTTAATTTATTAATATTGATGATAATTTCAAAGATACTAGTGGCACAATATATATTAATCTTATGAAGGACTAATTCATAATTTTCTTTTAAAACATTTTTTTCACATTACTATCATCAAGGTGATAGTTAACTCATAACTTATTTTGTGCTTTTTATTTATTTTTGGTGGGAATCTCAAATTCAAGTATATAATTTTCATTAAGATCATTTCCTTAACACATCATTTAGAAATATGAAATTATTAATCATTTAATTTTTAATGTATTTTTCTCTCTAATTTCAATATGTGAGAGTTGTTTAGCTATGTTCATGGATGCATGCCACAACATTTTCTTTAAAATTATTTTCTATGTGCTTTATTTATATAGTTATTCATAGATATTTTAACTTAATTTAAAACCTACATCTCACATATTTCTAGACAAATGTTAGACTAAGTTTGATATATAAACATATTCTACTTGTGCATGTCTACTTTGTTGGCACTCATGAATTTTTCTATGTGTTGTAATATTGTACCATGAAAAAGTGACAGACACATGTTTGAAATGATAAAGTAATGCTATGATACATATTTCAATAATTACACAAGGTCAACATAAAGTCATGGATTTTCATAACAATTTTGGGTTCCAACTTATCCCTTAACATTTGGCTCTATAAGCTAGCAATACAAGGTACTTTAGATTTTGTAATGACCCTAAATAATTCATAACCATTAATTTACTAATAAAAAGAAAGAATTTTAGAACAATTTAGAAGGATTTTGAAGCTTGGATCAACCAAATTAAACATCATGCTTCAAGGATAAGATAAAAGTAATTCCAAACAAATTACAAAGATGAGTTAACCTATAATAACTAAATCATTCAATAAATTATGAATTTAACAAAGAATTTGTAAAATATAAAAAAATAATAGCCCGCACAAGTAGTAGAGTTGGCTTGAGTAGTGGGTTTGCTCCCCATTGGTCTCGGGTTCAACTCCGCGAGTTTAAGAGGTGGGACTTCTTGCGGACGGGGGATCCCGGCTGCTAAGCCTCTGTATGTGTATATATACGGCTGCTGAGCCTCTATATGTATGTATATATATATATATATATATATATATATAATCTGAAAGAATAGAAATATATGAATGCAGTTAATTTAATTCCCATACTCAAAATTTAGTGAAGACTACATTGAAAAAATAGAAAAGATTTTTTATTTTATTTTTAATAGATAATTAGTAGTAATAGAGCGTCCTCCACAATGAGTGAGAATTACAAAATGGCCATCTATGAGTGGGGGAGAATAAGGAAGCGAAGCCCTTCTGAAACTAGAAAATCACAAACAACTTACATGGGCGACAACAAATGCTCCATCTGGGCAATGTAGAAGTTAAATACCTCCATATTATCACTTTCAATACCTTCTAAAAAAATTGATAGACTATTTCTGCCACTCCTTGTGACGAGCAGTAGAAAAATCAAATATCATAGCAATGTTACTGGTTGGAGAACATCAAGATAAGGGCAATACCTAGCCAAATCCAAGGTGTAAGGAAACGACTCAATTAGTTCACAAGAGATAGATTCACTGTTCTGAACAAATCTTCCAGCATTGTTCAATGGAGAGGGATCAAAAATGTTAAAATCAAAAAAAGGATTTGACGTGCCGCCCCTACAGTAGTATCATAATTGTAGACTACCAAAGAATAGTCAGCAATGACAGGGGATCAAAATTGAGGTAAAATACTTGGGAAAACTGTAGCAAACACAAACTGAGGCATTCATATCGTGAAGGCAACTGAACTACAATTTTTTTTGGCAAATAAAGCATGTGAGTTGGGCTTTGAGGAGGTTGTTTTGTATCTTGTTCACTACTTGCTTGTAACGCCCGCCGTGCAAGCCCCAAAGAACAAACAACAAAAGAACGCAAATAATTTTTTTTTAAAGAGAAAGATAAATAATCATCATATCAATATTAAACGATTATATACAATAACATCAACCATGTCCCTTGGGGCCCCCACGAGATTACATCGAATTAAGACATTACTAAACATCAAACTCATAAGATATCAAAAGGAGCTATAATGACAACATTAGATAAGCACATACATAAATTTTAGCACATGATAAACCCATGATACATTTCATAGTCAATTAAAAATTACAAAGTAGAAAATTACATTACATCATCTTCCAAATGTTACATCATCCATAAGGTTACATCATGAATCCCCAAACATGTGGGATGAATAGAATATACAAGTTTATCAAAATACAATGAGATCAACTGAAATAAATCTTCAACTGGATGAGATTGAAACCACGAACGCTGATGGGGAACCCCACGGTGTGCGGAGCACGTTCCACCCGACCACCCCCGTGCTAAGAGGTGACAGAGAAGTAACTCCGACCAAGAGTGACAACAAAAGGTACAACCAAACAAAAAGTACCAACATAGATCCATCACACAATACACCAATTAATAAGAGCAATCAATAACATCAAATCATAATGTCCTAAAGATGCAAGATGTTAAAACCAATATAAATGAGATCATACAATACATGCTAAAGATGTATCAAAACAATAATTATAAATCAATTCAAACAACAATCTAAATCAATTCCCATACCCCACTTCCAGAGGAACACAATACAACAACACATGGGCAACTAGGGGAGAGTGTCATCGCATAGTCCTACATGGGCTGTCCTGTGCTCTTCCTCCCAACTGGAGGCGCCGGTCCCATCTATGGCTGTCCTGTGCTCTTCCTCCCAACTGGAGGCGCCGGTCCATAGGGTGACTCATGCGGAGCCGCAGACCTCTCGTGAGGACGAGGTCACGACCTTGCCAACCACGGCCTTCTCAGCCTTCCATTAGTCTGCGGAAGCACTAATGAAGACGAGGCATCCATTTTTAAAATCTTGCAATGATGTTACTACCCAACCCAACCCTCCTAAGTTAATTATTAGATTTTCACTTATTTACTAACTCACTCGTGGGTTATCCTGAGCTCTTCCCCTTAAACGGGGCGCCGGCCCCCACGAGGAGCCACTCTCCCTAGAGACCCATCAAAACAAGGGGGTTGTACCATGCCAATCATAATTACCAAAGTATGACAAGAAAAGCAACACCCGAGGCATAAACCATCTCGCAAGTAAAAACACCATAATGAAATCTCATAATTCGGTACACCCCATTACTGAAACATAACTCATCATAAATCAAGATGAAAAGTATAAAACTCAGAACAAAACATCATCCTCTGGAAGACTGAAGTGTTGACAAAAAAACGGGTTCCCACATCAAGGAAATAACAATGTCCCAAAACCCAACAATCCAACAAGATTAAATTTCGAAATTAATTAATTAAAAGTGATAACCTATTTAATTCCAAAGTAGATTACAAAATAATTTTCTTTCCTAAAATACAATCGTATTACAAACAGAATTAATAAATAATGCTGTTTTATCAGCAATATCCTTTCAAATTTGAAAATCCTATAAAACAGATTTATTTCTATTTCACTAATATTTTCATTGAAACCATTTCTGCTTTATTATATTTTTTTTCTAAAAAGACAAGAAACAGAATCTAACTATACAGATTTATTTTCTAGATAATAGCTAAGTTACAGAAAATAAAATATTAATCAAAACAGAATGTACTGATGCATTTGCTACTAACAGTTAAATCAACAAAATGTCTATTAAGCAGATTTAAACAGTATAGATATATTTTCTTCTTGAATAACAGAAAAATTGATTAAATAATACTACAACCAGAATTAATAAATTAATCTTTATATATATATATATAAATATATATATATATACAGCATATATATATATATATAGATATACATATGTACAAATATTCATATATATATATAAATATATATATATATATATACATATATATATCAAATAAAAATCCGCACAGAAAATCATATATTAAAATCGCATATTAAACATTATGTTTTAAACATTTTAAAATTCAAATGGGATTTAATCCCAACGCAGCCGCGTAGAAATCCGGACCCCGCCGGCCGTGGGTAGTCTACGGACTGCACACGACAGTCCGTGGACTGTCCACGGTACCGCCGGTACCGTTTGCGCCAAAGGGGCGGTGTGGTGGGTACGGCCGAGGCCGTCCCCCACACAGCCTATATACATATACATATGAAATAAAAACAATGAAATCAACTGGCATGAACAGTGCGACGGAATTTCACAACTTCAATTTTCCATGCAAATTTTCATTTGATTAAAAAAAAACAATAAAAATATATATATATATATATGTATATTTATATATATATATATATGTATATATCTAATATATATATATATATATATATATATAAATATAGGTATACATATATATTTATTTTCAGAGGTTCAAAAATTACAGTAACAGAGAGTTACTGTTCATAGAAAATTCACTGTGCATGATTGAGATAAAAAGATTTCTAAGGAAATATATATATATATATATGAACCAGAAAATTCGAGGAGAGATAATTATTTCCAAACCAATAATCAAAATTTTTTAAAACAAAATGAAATAACAGAGAATCGTTTAATTCCCAGATTTCAATTAAAACCCCCTTTTTTTTTTAAATAACCAGCCACAACCCAGAACCCAGAAAATTTCATCAATCTAATAACAATCCCCAATTTCCTTTGATTAAGCTGTAACCCCAGTAAATTTAATTTCCAAACTTAAATACAAATTTAATTCACAAACACACATTCCTATTTTAACAGAGGTAAATAAATTAAAGAAGGAACCTGGCGTCCTTCGCTTTGCAGAAGATTGAAGAAGCTTCGATCCTTTTGCTGTATCAATTTCTTTTGCTACAAATCTTCCAGCAACTGATCCGAATCCTCCTTCCTCTTCACCAATTTCTCCACAAACGGAAAAGTACTAAGGACAGAAAATTGATTGCAACAGAACTTTTTTTTCCAGCATTCCAAAAGCCCTCTCTTAAAATCCATTCCCATGAAACCCTTCAATTTCCTCTTCTCGTGAATACCAGAGGTCACATTTCAAAATCAAATAATATTTCACCTTAATTTCATTTTGATGCTTTTCTCATACTACATTTTCATTTTCATGCATTTAATTAAAACTAAATAAATTCATAAACTTTTATTCAAACAAATACATAATTATTCCTCATTTCCACAATTCTTCATTAAATATATACTCATTTAAAAAATCAACCATTGAGACTCCAAATAAATGCAATGTTTTTATTATTTTTAATATTTATTCATTGCCATATTTACTTATTATTTTATGTTTTTATTTTACCAATTACTTAATTATTTAAATTACCACATAAGACCATTCACTACTTTAGATAAATCATATAATCATACAAAGACCAATGTAACCACTCAAACGAATGAGACTAATATGCACAAACCATAAAGATACAAGACTGTTGACAACTTGGTACGGAGTTACTTTTCATGTCACCTCAAATAATTCAACTTCCTGCCGTTGGGTTGGTTCAATGCTCGCCCAGACCTACCGAAATAGGTGGAATCGAGTCTTATTCCTGCAAAGCCTGCATCCACAAGGTGATATACAATATACATAAAATCAAAGCATTGTGAGGAGGATTCACAGCGTAGCAGGGCGCTCACGAACGAGTGATGCTACCTGTCCCCTCACCAACACATATCATCATAAAATTTTACACCACATCATAAATTACTATTCTATAGTCTATTGCATTCCAAATAACTCCATTAAATGATCATAATAGAATGTCATCACAATAACCATGGCATCATAAGAGCATAGTAATAGTCTAAGCTACCACACATAATAGCAACAATATCAACCACAAATCACAATGTGCTAAATAGAAACCATAGTGAATGTCAAAAATCAAATAGTAGCATGAGGGGTATTACATCCTCCCCCCCTAAAATCCAACTTACTCCTGGAAGCCAGAGAAAAGATAAGGATAAGAATCCCTGATATGAGAGGCATCCTCCCAAGTAGCTGAAGCCTCATCATTCAGGTCCCACTGAACCCGAACCTGATCAATCTCTCTGCCTCTGAGGGTAAGTCGCCGGTGCTGAAGCACGGCCACGGGCTCGAGTGCTAGCTGCCCGTCCTCGACCTGAAGAGCATTCCAATCCAACACATGAGTAACATTAGGAAAATATGGTCTAAGAACAGAAACATGGAATACATCGTGGATCCGCGACAAATTGGGTGGCAAAGCTAAACGGTAAGCAACAGGTCCAATCCTCTCCAACACCTCAAAGGGTCCAACAAAACGAGGCGCAAGCTTCGAACCCTTTCCGTAACGAATTGGGCTCTTCCGCAGACGCACTCGAAGGAAAACCCAATCACCAACTGCAAACTGCCGATCAATTCTATGAGCGTCAGCATACTTCTTATGTCTATCCTGAGCAGCTACAAGATGCTCCCGAATGCGAGACACCTGCTGCTCCATATCTCTAAGTATCTCAGGCCCAAGAAGCACCCTATCCTCCAATCGATCCCAACTCAAAGGAGTACGACAAGGACGACCATACAAAGCCTGAAAAGGAGCCATACCAATAGAGCTATGGTACCCATTGTTATATGCAAACTCAACCAAATACAGATAGTCCTCCCAACGTGATTGCTGATCCATAACATACATACGAAGCATATCCTCAAGCACCTGGTTGACCCTCTCAGTTTGACCATCAGTCTCAGGATGATAAGCAGAACTGAAGTTCAATTTCGTTCCCAAAGACTGCTGCAAGGATGTCCACAATGCAGATGTGAATACCGGATCTCTGTCGGAAATGATCCTCCGCGGTATCCCATGCAATCTAACTATATCATTCATGAACACCTTAGCAACATAAGATGCCGTATATGACGATCGAACAGGAGAAAAATGAGCTACCTTAGTCAATTTGTCCACTGTGACCATAATAGCATCATGCCGTCTAGATGACATAGGCAACCCAACGATGAAATCCATAGAAATAACATCCCATTTCCATTCCGGAACGAGGTGAGGCTGTAGCAACCCTGCTGGATGATGATGTTCAGCCTTCACTCTCTGACATTCAAGACATCGAGCCACAAAATCGGCGATATCCCGCTTCATTCCTGACCAAAAATAGAGCGCACGAAGATCCGCATACATTTTCTTAACTCCTGGATGAGCTGCGTAAGGTGCCCGATGACCTTCTGTCAAAATCAATGTATGAAGACCCTCTGAAGAAGGTACATACAACCGTCCAGAGAAACGCAAAGCACCATCCGAATCTAGCGAATAACCAGCAAATTTCCCCTCCAAAGCTCTACCTGATTCCACCTCCGCTTTCACCTCTGAATACCAACTATCTGAAGGAAGGGCTGCAAGAATCTGACTCTTCAAATCCACCTCAAGAGATATTGCAGAAACCTCATGCCTACGTCGACTTAGAGCATCAGCCACCACATTTTCCTTACCCTGAATATACTTAACCTCAAAATCATACTCACACAAAAATTCCATCCACCTCCTCTGCCTTGCATTCAAATTTGGCTGAGTGAAGATGTATTGCAAACTTCGATGATCTGTATGCAACTCAAACCGATGCCCTAACAAAAAGTGCCTCCATCTCATAAGAGCATGAACCACTGCGGCCAGTTCAAGGTCATGTGTGGGATAATTGAGTTCATGATCTTTTAACTTCCGAGATTCATAGGCAATCCCTCTCCCATCCTGCATCAACACAGCTCCGAGACCCTCCAATGAAGCATCAGTACAAACCACAAAATCACCTGAAGGATCCGGCACTGCCAAAATTGGAGCACTAGTCAGTTTCTCCTTAAGGGTTTGGAATGCCAACTGACACTGCTCTGACCAAAGAAATTTATTTCCCTTCCGCTAAAGTGAAGTGATGGGATGCACAATTCTTGAAAGGCCCTGAACGTACCGCCGATAATACCCAGCTAGTCCCATGAAACTGTGAATTTCTGAGACATTAGTGGGCACGGGCCAATCCATGATAGCCTGGATTTTGGCAGGATCAACAGAAATTCCCTCTTCAGAGATCACATGGCCCAAATACTGAACTTCAGTCTTATAAAAGTCACACTTTGCCAAATTGGCATACAACTGATTGTCCCTTAAGCACTGCAAAACCTGTTTTAGGTGCACCTCATGCTCCTCCATAGACTTAGAATAAATCAAAATATCATCAAGAAACACGAGGACGAACCTATCCAAGAAAGTTTGGAATACCCCATTCATTAGACTCATAAAGACCGAAGGTGCATTTGTCAACCCGAATGGCATCACTGTGAACTCATAATGACCATACCATGTACGAAACACAGTTTTATGAATATCGGCCTCTACTATCCGCAACTGATGATACCCTGATTTAAGGTCGATCTTGGAAAATACCTTTGCCCCTTTTATCTGATCAAAGAGATCATCAATCCTGGGAAGGGGATAACGATTCTTTACTGTTACCTTGTTCAATTGCCGGTAATCGATACAAAGGCGGAGAGACCCATCCTTCTTTTTGACGAAGATCACTGGTGCTCCCCACGGAGAGACACTAGGGCGGATAAACCCCTTAGCTAACAATTCTTCTAACTGCAGACGAAGCTCTTGGAGCTCCTGAGTGGTCATCCTGTAAGGAGCCCGAGAAATAGGCTCAGCTCCAGGCACCAAATCAATCCTGAAATCCACCTCTCGCTTAGGAGGCATACCTGGTATCTCACTAGGGAAGACATCAGAAAATTCTGCAAGAAGAGGGTAATCATTCAAAGACACCTCCCGACTATCCTCCGACTCAAGGTCATTAACCGATACAGCAAAGAGCTGACAACCCTGACGAAAACACCTTTTTAACTGCATAGCTGAAATCATTCTCAAAGAGACAGGCCTCTGAACACCCACAATTTCCACCTCTTTACCAAAATCATCCACACACCGCACTGCCTTACGGCGGCAATCAATCAAAGCACGATGTGAGCTTAGCCAATCCATGCCCAAGACTACATCATAAGAACCAAGGGGAAGAATTCTGAGATCCACCTTAGTCGACATTGCCCCTAACTCTAGCCTACAACCTTGCACAAGCTTCTCAACCTCCACCTTAGATCCCGAAGCTAACTCAACCTGCCACTTTTCGCTTTGCTTTATTGCCCCCAGTTTACATCGCTCAACAACTAAAGGAGAGATAAAAGAATCAGATGCACCAGAATCAAATAGAACTGAAATGTTAAACTTATGTAATGAACCTGTAGTTTCAATGACGGTGCTCTGATGATCCGCCTGCCGATGATCCACTATTGCGAAGACTCGGTGAGATCTCCCTGCATCACCTACTGTCGGCTCGGATAGCGCTGGTTTCTGACTAAACTCTGAAGCACTCTTTTGAGGACACATCCTAGCAATATGCCCTTGCTGCCCACACGAGAAACATCCAGAACCTCGACCAAAACCTCTTCCCCCGGACGGAGCATTCGATTGCTGGAAACTCCCATGACTAGGTGCGGACTGAAAACTCAGTGCAGGTTGTCCCGAACTGGTACGGTTCCGGTTCCGATCCTTGCGAAATTGAAATTGACCACCTTGCTGGGAAGTAGCATTCTTGTGCTTTGGTTGAGACTGCTGCTGCTGACCCCCCTTTGAAGGCCCAAAATGACTCTTAGAAGGTCCTGCTGACTGAGTCTGACCCCCTTGCAAAACAACTCTAGGAGCGGGTACACTACCAATTTGTACTCCTACATGACCACCCAAAGCCATGGCCAAGTTTTCCTCTACCAAACGAGCCTTCTTGACAGCAACTTCCATGGTCTTAGGTTCGAAGACCCTTACACCACCACTAATGCGTGCGTTCAAACCTCGAACAAAGTGTTGAACCAACATCCCTTCATCATGGCTAATCCCTGCATACTGCTTTAGCTCATAGAAGCGATGTTCATACTGCTCCACTGATATTGCCATTTTCTTGGGATCGTGAAATTCATTTGCCCTGTGCTACCTCCAATGATCTGAGAGGAAGCGAGCCCTGAACCTTTCCAAGAAAAATTCCCAAGTGACCATACTAATATCCATATGCAACTTTTGTTCCTCAAGCTGCCACCAAGTGGACGCGAAACCCCGCAAATGCATAACAGCACATCGAGCCTTGGTATTACTACCGTAGGGGTGCATTGCGAAGCATCGGCCCAAATCAATTAACCAGGTCTCGGCTTCCAACCCTCCTCCAGAGCCATCGAAGGTAGGTGGACGAGCTCTCATTAAATCCCTCATATGACTAGCTAATAAAGCATCCTGATCAACTGAAGCTCCCCTGTGCCTTGGATACCTTTCTCTTTCTCTCTCGACCGGCTGATCCCCATTAGGTCTAGGACCCAATCTATTAAGAAGCTCACCCAATAGATGCTGCAACTGCCCATCCAACCCCGGCTGTTCCGGATTCGGTCCACCATCTGGCGGATTGTTCTGAGAATTTTGTTGCTCCTCAGACTCAGGACCGTGAGAACTAGGCGGTGAAGGATTTCGTTGATTTGCCCCATGGCCACCACCTCGGCCTCTTCCTCGGCCTCTACCTCTACCCCTACCTCTGCCTCTAGGCATGCTTCTGCACAACAAGACAAAGGTACACATTAGCTCAAGATCCAACACGCAAAGGTTACCTAGTGGACATAACTACCCAGAGACCCCAGCGTGTGCAACCTTGGCTCTGATACCAAGTTGTAATGCCCGCCGTGCAAGCCCCAAAGAACAAACAACAAAAGAACACAATTTTTTTTTTTTTTTTTATAAAAGAAAGATAAATAATCATCATATCAATATTAAATGATCATATACAACAACAAAATCAATCATGTCCTTTGGGGCCCCACGAGATTACATCAAAAATAGACATTACTAAACATCATCTCATAAGATATCAAAAGGAGCTATATTAGATAAGTACATACATAAATTCTATCACAAGATAACCCATGAGACATTTCATAGCCAATTAAAATTACAAAGTAGATAATTACATTACATCATCTTTCAAATGTTACATCATCCATAAAGTTACATCATGAATCCCAAACATGTGGGATGAATACAATATACAAGTTATCAAAATACAATGAGATCAACTGTAATAAATCTTCAACTGGATAAGATTGAAGCCACGAACGCTGATGGGGAACCCAACGGTGTGCGGAGCACGTTCCACCCGACCACCCCCGTGCTAAGAGGTGACAGAGAAGTAACTCCGACCAAGAATGACAACAAAAAGTACAACCATACAAAAAGTACCAACATAGATCCATCTCACAATACACCAATTAAAATGAGCAACCAATAACACCATATCACAATGTCATAAAGATGCAAGATCGTAAATAAAATATAAATGAGATCATACAACGCATGCTAAAGAGGTATCAAACACAATAATCTTAAATCAATTTAAATCAATTCAAACAACAATCTAAATCAACTCCCACAACCCACTTCCAGAGGAACACAATAACACAAACACATGGGCAACTAGGGGAGAGTGTCATCGCATAGTCCTACATGGGCTGTCATGTGCTCTTCCTCCCAACTGGAGGCGCCGGTCCCATCTATGGTTGTCCTGTGCTCTTCCTCCCAACTGGAGGCGCCGGTCCCATCTATGGTTGTCCTGTGCTCTTCCTCCCAACTGGAGGCGCCGGTCCATAGGGTGACTCATGCGGAGCCGTAGACCTCTCGTGAGGACGAGGTCACGACCTTTCCAACCACGGCCTTCTCAGCCTTCCATTAGTTTGCGGAAGCACTAATGAAGACGAGGCATCCATTTTTAAAATCTTGCAATGATGTTACTACCCAACCCAACCCTCCTAAGTTAATTATTAGGTTTTCACTTATTTACTAACTCACTCGTGGGTTATCCTGAGCTCTTCCCCTTAAACGGGGCGCCGACCCCCACGAGGAGCCACTCTCCCTAGAGACCCACCAAAAATAGGGGTTGTACCATGCCAATCATAATCATCAAAGTATGACAACAAAAGCAATACACGAGGCATAAACCATCTCGCAAGTAAAATACCATAACAAAATCTCATAATTCGGTACACCCCATTAATAAAACGTAACTCATTAGAAATCAAGGTGAAAAGTATAAAACTCAGAAAAAACATCATCCTCTGGAAGACTAAAGTGTTGACACAAACGGGTTCCCACATCAAGAAATTAACAGTGTCCCAAACCCAACAATGCAACAAGATTAAATTTCAAGAATAAATAATTAAAAGAGATAACCTATTTAATTCCAAAGTAGATTACAAAATAAATTCCATTCCTAAAATACAATCATACTATAACTAGAATTAATAAATAATGCTGTTTTATCAGCAATATCCTTTCCAATTTGAAAATTCAATAAAACAGATTTCTTTCTATTTCACTAATATTTTCATTGTAACAATTTCTGCTTTATTATTTTTAAAGAGAAAAGAAATAGAATCTAACTATGAATATCTATTTTCTAGATAACAGCTAAGTTAGAGAAAATAAAATTTTAATCAAAACAGATTATATTGATGCATTTGTTTGCTAACGGTTAAATCAACAGAATATCTATTAAACAGATTTAAAACAGTATTTATATATTCCTCTTAAATAACAGAAAAAAATTAATTAAATAATACTGCAATCCAGAATAAATAAATTAATATATATATATATATATATATATATATATAAATATATATCTACAAACAAACATATATATATATATATCTAAATAAAAAACCGCACAGAATTTAATATATAGAAATCGCATATTAAAAATTATATTCAAACACATTAAAATTTAATTGGGATTTAATCCCAAAACATTGGCATAGAGGACCGGACCCCGCCGGCCGTGGGCAGTCTACGGACTGCACACGACAGTCCAAAGGACTGCCGTGGACAATCTAGACTGTCCACGGTACCGACGGTACCGTTCTGTGCCCAAAGGCAGTGTGGTGGGTACGGCCGAGGCCGTCCCCCACACAGCCTTTATTAATATATGAATAAAATCAAAAATAAAAGGCATGAACAGTGCGACGAGTTTTTTTTTTTTTTAACAATTTCGAATTTCCATTCAAATTTTCATTCGATTAAAATATATATATATATATATATATATATATATATATATATATATATTTATATTTATATATATGTATATATATATATAAAAATATGTGTATATATATATTTTCAGAGGTTTGAATATTATAGTAACAGAGAATTACTGTTCACATGAAATTCACTGTGCATGTTTGAAATAAAATGCTTTCTAAGGAAATATATATATATATGAACCAGAAATTCGAGGGAAGGTAATTGTTTTCAAAACAATAACAAAATTTTTAAAACAAAATGAAATAACAGAATGTTGTTTAATTCCCAGATTTCAATTAAAACCCCTCTTTTTAAATAACCAGCCATCACCCAGAAACCCCAGAAATTTCATCAATCAAATAACAATCCCCAATTTCCTTTGATTAAACTGTAACCCCCAGTAAATTTTCTTCCTAATTTTCAATCTTAAATACAAATTTCATTCACAAGCACAAATCCCTATTTTAACAGAGGGTAAATAGATTAAAAGAAGGAACCTGGTGTCCTTCGCTTGTAGAAGATTGAAGAAGCTTTGCTCCTTTCGCTGTACTAATTCCTTTGCTGCAAATCCTCCAGCAACCGATCCGAATCCTCCTTCCTCTTCACCAATTTCTCCACAAACAGAAAAGAACTAAGGACAGAAAATTGATTGGAAAAGAAATTTTTCCAGCATTTCAAAAAAAACATCCCCTCAAACAAAGAAACCCCCCCTCTTAAAATCCATTCCCATGAATCCCTTCAATTTCCTCTTCCTGTGAATACCAGAGGTCACATTTCAATAAAACCAAATAATATTCATTGATGCTTTTTTTTTTCCATAATGCATTTAATCAAAACTAAATAAATTCTAAATTCACAACATGAACTTTTATTTAAACAAATATATAAATATTCATCATTTCCACAATTCTACATTAAATATTTACTTATTAAAATCAACCATTGAGAGACTCAAAATAATTGCAATGCTTTTTTTTTTTTTATTTCTAATATTTATTCATTGCCATATTTAATTATTATTTTATGTTTTTATTTTATCAATTACTTAATTATTTAATTTACCACATAAGACCATTCACTACTTTAGACAATAATATAATCATACAAAGACCAATGTAACCACACAAATGAATGTGACCAATATGCACAAACCATGAAGATACAAGGCTGTTGACAACTTGGTACGGAGTTACTTTTCATGTCACCTCAAATATTCAACTTCCTGCCGTTGGGTTGGTTCAATGCTCGCCCAGACCTACCGAAATAGGTGGAATCGAGTCTTATTCCTGCAAAGCCTGCATCCACAAGGTGATATACAATATACATAAAATCAAAGCAGTGTGAGGAGGATTCACAGCGTAGCAGGGCGCTCGCGAACGAGTGATGCTACATGTCCCCTCACCAAAACATATCATCATAAAATTTTACACCACATCATAAATTACTATTCTATAGTCTATTGCATTCCAATTAACTCCATCAAATGATCATAATAAAATGTCATCACAATATCCATGGCATCATAAGAGTATAGTAATAGTCTAAGCTACCACACATAATAGCAACAGTATCAACCACAATTCACAATGTGTCAAACAGAAACCACAGTGAATGTCAAAATCAAATAGTAGCATGAGGGTTATTACATGGTTACTAACTTAGAACTTGGGTCCGCTTTTTTGTGGGAACAAGTACTTACCCCGCAGACTAATTGTGACTAGTAGCAATTCCTCGACACTAAGGGACTTCCAAACAAGATAGTGGAATTGATTCTTGGGAAAACCCAAGAATCAATGATGTGGTTTTGATTAGATGGATCCAAAGGGGCCTCTCGCCACATGGATCATCCCCTATGAATAAAATTCCCATATTAAAACCTTCTTAGTGTCCAACTGTTCTTTGGCCGTTGCTTGATATAGTGTAGGGTATAGTATCATGCCTGAAGACACCCACTACTGATCCCCTTGAGTAGAGATAGAAATTCTTGGGAAGTCATTACCTAAAGAATCCAAATTTGGTGTGCTCAAATGATGTTAATGAGCTGTGGAGGGGAGCCAAGGCCACCAAAATTCTAAGCTATCTGCTCTTGAGAAGGAAAGGTGTTTATCACCAATCTAGGGTATAAAGGTGGGTTGTATCAAGTATACAAACCCTTGGCCTATTGGCCTTTTAGGATTGTACTTGTCTCATGTGTGCTTGCTTACAGTCAAAATATCATGCTTGCAAGTGTTTTTTGGATACTAAAACCAACCAAACAACGTTCAAACATATGGAAACAACCAAGTCAAACCTCAAGAATTCAGTCAAAACTGGTCTATACATTTTGTCTACAATGCATCTACTATCCTATGCAACACATTTGTCCTATCATGCTGCATTTACTATTTCAAAGGCTGCATCTGACCTGTCACACTGCATTTATTGTTTAAACACCACATTCGGCCTATTGAGCGTCACATTTGCTTGATTAAAAGCTGTGATTTGACCTATCACAAGATTTGAATCAAATAACAACACATCCGGCTACATCTTGTAATGCAAACAAAAATAATGAGTTGCATTCACTACCTAAAATGAGGCATATGCTATCCTATAATGCAATCAACATTTTGAAATGCATTGACCACATCTATGCATGCATTTTTTCACAATAAAATCCTCACAAAAACCAATGCCCAAACATTATTTGCTTCTGCAACACATGTGCATTACTGACACACAATTGATCCTTGAAACGACACATCTGCACACTACAACACATTTGCCACTTGAAACGATGGATTTGCTTAATTGAAATTTAAACTCTGTCACAGACAAGAATTTGAATCCAAACATTTTTGTCAAATATCTTTTTCAAACATCTCTGTCAGAAACCAGAACTGAATATTGTCCATCATAGTCCTCATTTGGCATTGGTCATTTCCCTTGGTCAACAATCACTTTTTCAATTAGACGACATCATGACATCCACCACTTTGTCTTCCCTTCAACAAAATATTGATAGGATTGCTAATAAAGTTGAATACGAATTGCTCTGTAGAGGTCAATACCAAGAAGCCCTTAATTTTTAGGGATACAATTTATCCAAGCCAAACTCAATGCCCATACTAACAACCCATTAGTCCTAGTCCTCTCACTGCTCTCCCCTCACTACTGAAATTCACTTAACCCCATCCATGACATATTAGTCTCAACAAACATCCATTACTTCAATTCCTTATCCTATCTTTGACAAGGGAAACCAACTATCCACTAGTCCATTTCAAGTCTCCATGTCATATGCTACAGTCCTCCACCTATCAATCCTATCAATGTCCACATGCCCTATCAACCATCCACCAACTCATGTCAAGTCCCTACATCATACCATATCAATCCGGCCCAAGTCTCCACATCCCATTTTAGTCAACCTTACACTAATCCAACCCAAGACTCCATGGCATATCCGATTGAAGTCCCCATGTCACATCCTATACCGTCACATCCTAATCCAGTCCAAGATTCCGTGTCATATCCATTCCAAGTCTCCACATCATACCCTAGTCCTTCATATACTAGTCTAATGCATGTACCCATGTCCTCTCCTAGCCCTTCACATACTAGTCTCGTCCAAGTCCCCATGTCTTCTCCTAGTCCTTCATTCATTAATCCTTTTCAAATCACCCCTTCACAAGCCACATCTAGTCATGAAAATTCTGTCATTACTCAAAGTCAAATCCCATTTAATAAACTTGAGGATACATGTCAAAATGAAAGCCCAAAGCATGACCTTATAATGTCATCCTCATGTCAAGAACAAGGTAGTCCATCCCATGACCCTATATTTCAATCCATCCATGAAGTCCTTCAAGAAAATCATGACATCCAAAACACACCTCTCCTTGACAATGACTCTATTTCTGACTGTATCATCCATGACAAACCCATCTTTGACCAAGACCCCATCATTGACCAAGAAGTCCAAATCCATGACAACCCCATCTTCGACCAAGACCCTACCATTGACCAAGAAGTCCAAAATGATCCACTCCTTGACCTTTACTCCATTCATGATCAAACACTTGCCAACCTTGTAAAGGCCTCGACTATTGACACTTCCCATGATGAGACACTTGCCTCCATGGGACACATAGACGATATTCCTCCAAAACAAGAATCTTCCACTAGGGACATGCTTGCATATGATCAAGTTATAGCTAAAATAATTGGACTCTATGACAATAAACATAATGATGGCTTGACATTGCCTTTGAAGCACCAACAGACCATCTTGAACCTGACATGTCACACGATTAGACCAAAGATATCAGTCAAGAATATGTCCAACATGACAATGAAGCTAAGACACTTTATCAACTAGGGTCATCTATCTTTGTCAGAGCAGGCTTTCTTGCAGACGAAAATATTACAAGTGAAAATATCCACATACTAATGATGGGTTAGCATCTTGCTTTCAAAACGACAAATACCCCATCGCAAATAGAATCTGTCAAAGCATGCAATATCAAGGCAAAGGACTAGGCATACACGAGCAAGGCATTCTAGAACCAATACAACTTCAGACAAATTACAGACATCAAGGTCTTGGCTATTCCTCAGACAACAAATCAAACGATGTCAATGGTACCTCCTCGATATTAGGGGCAACTTTGTCAGAAACAAATGTCAAAATGGAGTCCATGAGAAATCCTCGTCATAAGATTGCTGCCAACACTCCCTCCACCCACACCATGAACCGTCATTCCATCATAAATAAACCTTCCTTTGGAACCAACAAAAAAAAATTACAAGTCAAAAGATCAAAATCAAATGTCAAAGGCCATTGAATCAAACAAAGGACAAGTGGCAAATGGTAAATTAAATGAATCCCAAAGAAAGATGGATCAAACAAAGACACCAAGTCAAATACAAAATTCAATCACAATGTGGAGCCACAACACAAGAGGACTCCCCACATTCAACAAATATCCACCCTCCCCTTCAAATGGTCAGCAAACAAGGCATCTAAAACTATTATTCCGAACACCACCCTCCAAAACCTTCATCCACCATCCAAAGTTTAGAAAATAAAAATTCATTTCATCCAAACGTCCAAACAATCTTTCCACATCTACCATCATTCATCATAACCCTACATCTCATCTAAAGTCCAATGATCCCACGTCACAAATCCGTCACATCTTGGTAGCAACTCTTTACCGCAAGGACTCTCATGGCACTCTATCATGATGTGTGTATTTTGATAAGGCCAACTCTAGTATCAGAAAGGACCACAATGACATCGATCAGTTATACAAGCGCTACAATCCTGACAAGACAACTACTTCAAACAAGACATTATTGGCATATCATGGCACCAGTCTCTACATCAACACCGTCAATGGATTCAGAACAGTCAGTGGTCATCTAAAGCATCTAGGCTATCCACAAAATTAGAAATACAAAAAAAATGTAAAAATGTAAAACATCGTCACCCTGATGAAAACCTGGCAAACAAGCATCATGGTGACACCAAAAAAATAATCAAAAAGTCAAGAAAATAGTAAAGAGAAAAATTTCATCCAATGGTGAAAACCTCGACAAAATCGTGCACTCCGGATAAGTACTCATGATGAAAAACCTTGCAAATAGGGTGTCATGTGTAAAATAAATCATCTATGTGGAATTTTACACTTGGGGGAAAGTCGTCTCATTTTCCATGCCTTCCTCATGACATTTACATCCATCTAAGCCCTATTATTTCCACGCAATTTTCCCACTTACCTCAGTCTTGACATAAAACTGGCACACATAAATCATGCTTTGGGAAAACTCTTGACATGTCTATCCTTCGGTCATACACGATTCATGAAACATCATGTCATTGACCATCATAGTCTTATTGTACTTATATGACATAGTCCTTGAAAATCATATGACAATTCC
>VDFB02105166.1:0-15055 GCA_007258455.2 Sequoia sempervirens | reverse complement strand
GACATATGAGGACAAGGTTACCTAACCCCTTGCCCTAACTTAGTGCAAGACAAAAGTGAGCCAAAATGATTAATGAAATGCATGCCAGAGTGAAAATCAATATCAATTAGAGGAATGAGGTGCCCCCACAGAAGGAAGAATACCAAACTCCTAAAAAATGTTGGATTTTACAAATCAAAGTTGTACATTCATTCAAGTAGAATGATCATGAACTCTGTGATAGGCACAAAATGAATTCTTGTAATAAAATTTCTTTAGAGTTCTTGAAGGAAGGGTGATCAAGTGATCTTGGAGAAGTCGTGAAAAGATACCCTCTTGATCAATGGGAAAAGGTGGTCATGTAGTTTGTGGCAAAGGTGCTTCTTGCTTAGATGTACAAGATGTCATACCTATGTAAGATTGTTTAGATTGTGAGACTTTGTTCTCTCCTTTATAGGAGGGTGTAAAATCTAACAAATTCAATTCATTAGTGTTTTTTGTGATGACATATACATTAAGTGAAGAGTTCTTTGTTTGTTTCATGTTTTGTAAAGGATGATTTTCAAGACCACTGGTGGTGATGAGTTCAAGATGTTTTACAGTTAAAGTTGGCGTAGAAGAATGTTTTGTGAGAGTGTTGATGTTGAGGGAAGGCTTGATTACTTCTACCAAAGGACAATAACCAAGACATGTGTTATTTGTTGTCTGATAGGATCTATAGGGTTGTAGATACCTTGTTTGTGAGCACCGCATCCTTTTCTACTATAGCCAAGTTGCTTCATAACTTCATAACCTTTGTCATAAAGCTTTTTCATTGCTTTTTAATTAGGTAGTTGTTTGTTGTTGTATTCATCAAAGGTTGTTGTATAATTTGTTGTTTTTTGGTCTAGAGTGGTGGAGGTGGATGCTCACAAAGGGTCGTCTGAGTTCTATGTTGTCATGATTGCATTTTAGTTTCCCTTAGTTGAATCTTCATTTATGATCTTGTACTCATCCATGAGTATTGGTGTGAAGTCCAAGGAACCCTAGTCATCATCTAATAGCTTTGTGACTCATTCAATATGTTGTTGTTTATCTTTGTGTTGCACGAGTTCCACTTGTGTGGTTGGTGTTAAGGTATTCAATGGGTTCTCTTTGTTTTTCTCAAGTTGTAAGACACTATAAGGTTCATGATCAACATCAACTGTGTGGACTGTGTTTTTGTAAACATATTTCATTTTACAATGAAGAGTTGAAGGCACTGCATTCATCTCATGAATCCATGGTCTACCTAAAAGAAGATTGTATGAAAGATTATGGGGCATGACATGGATTGGGGTGTTCAATGTGACAACTCCAACTATAATAGGTAAAGTGATCACACCGAGCGGTTTCTTTTTTTCATTGTCAAAACCCTTAATAGATAAAGAATCAAATTGAATTTTTGATCTATCTACATGAAGCCTATCCAAAATATTTACACTAAACACATTAAGGGTTGAACCATTGTCAACAAGGGTTCTCTTTATCCCTGTGGTATTGTATTGAGCAATGATCATGAAAGCTTCATTTTGTTTTTGCACATCCAAAGGGGGAATTTCACTTTGGTGGAAAACACTGTTAGCATTCAATCCTTGAATTATGGTTTCTATATCATTCAGTTGCACATTAGAAAGGATAGGAACTTGTTGTAAGGCCATTTGAAGCATAGTGTGATAGGTAGGTGAATTTTGAAGTAAATCCCATAGGGATATCTTTGTGGGAGTGCTCTTAAGTTGTTCAACAAGATCATACTCCCTTAATCAAGGAGGAGGAGGAAAATTAGGCAAAGGTAGGGAAGTCGGGGTTGGTTGTGGTGGTCGTGGATTGTTTCTAGTGTAGTGTGTGTGAGCAACAACATCATGCGTAGGTGGGTAAAGGGTAAATTTGGGTGTATGTGGAGGTGGAGGTTTATGTGATGGTGGGTTAAAGGATGAGTTTAGGTTGGCATTGAGTGTGTTGTTTGTGTGAAGGTGGGTAGAGAATTAGATGGTTCTTAGGATGTCCCATGGGGTATGTATGAGGTCCATTGATCGAGGGAGAGCTAATGGAAACTTGCAATTCATAACCTCAGCGATCTTGGTTTGATGTATCTCTAATAAGGGGCAATCTATAATCACCTTTTGATCTAAGGAAGACACATTACTATTGTTTTCATTTTTGTGTCCCATGACATTCTCCCTAGGAGGAGAATTTTTAGGAGAACTACAAGCCAAATTTTTTTGACATTCAAAGGTTGGTTCATCTAAAAGGACTTAATCGCAAGTAAGGGAATGATCAATGGTTGAATGTTCTTGCTCAAGAAGGGTTTCACTAGGTGAAGGGGGACAACTAAGATATTCATGAGCATCATCGATTGTGTTATCTAGCATTAAAGTATCTTCTTCAGAACTAGGAGAGATACTAGGAGGAGAACGAATGTTATTGTCATGATTTCCTATGGTTGTTTTGTCTTGTTTTATCAATGTCTTGTCCACTAAGAGAGGTAACAGGAGAGAAACAACTAGGAGTCTCAAAACACTCATCGATTAGTTCTTCTACCTAAATATCTTCTTTTCCAATAGGAGAGATATTAGGAGAAGAACAAATATGATTGCTAGGAATGTCCAAGGTTATATTCTCTTTCACAAAAACACTCTCATAGGGAGGGGATTAGAAAGTTTTCTTAACATGTCTAAATATGCAAGGTACTAACATTGTTTGAACAAAAATGAAAAGCACTTGTAACCATTTCATGCAAAGCTTTAACAATATAAACAATGTATGTGCTAGGATGCAAAACATTTTTATCCAATATATGCAAAGTTTTAAGAATCAAACAATGTATATAC
The DNA here is from genome assembly GCA_007258455.2 of Sequoia sempervirens. Lineage (NCBI taxonomy): Eukaryota > Viridiplantae > Streptophyta > Pinopsida > Cupressales > Cupressaceae > Sequoia > Sequoia sempervirens. The sequence goes on along the minus strand of VDFB02105166.1, from coordinate 12,227 downwards.
AAGAATGAAAAGCACTTTTATCAAACTTATGCAAATTTTTATGAATAGAAATATTGTATATGCAAAAGTGAAAAGTACTTTTAGCCATGTGATGCAAAATTTTAGAAATGTAAGCATTTTCAGATCTAATGATGCTTGTAATTGAAGTGATTTGAAAAATGGCTACCCTAAATTGATGTTTTTGAGTGAGATGCATAAGACAAATGTTCCCAAAACTTTTCAAACTTATAGTATATGATACTAGGAGGCTTAGGAAGCACATAAATGAGGTTTCTAAAGCTGTATCAGATAATGAAAAATCTGGACTAGGACTAAGTCGCCTAGAATGGAAAACTAGTCCTAGTTAGGGGTTTTTTCAAAATTTTCAAAAAAAAAAAAAAGGGTTTTGATGCTTTTCAGTATGTATGACCTGAATACTAAAACAAAATGCAGTTTTCAGATGTTTTGCAATGATTTAAAACATGTACTAACATGTAAACTATAGTGCAACTCTTCACTAATGCACAATTATAAACCCTAAAATTCAAATTAACTAATGCAAAATGCAATGCAATGTTAATGCATATCCTAGGATGCACTTGAAATCTACAAAATGTTCAAAATTCAAGTTCACTGTATTGGATACTATTCTGGACACCCTATCGTTCCCTAACACTTAGGCTCTTTTCGTAATCTAAAAAGGAGAGAGATGGGCCAAAATAGGCAAATGCCTGCCAAAATTTTGTTGACAATGTAAAAAGAGGATGCAAATATGTACAAATGTAATGCCCAAATGCAATAAGCTGGAAGAAAGATGATTTATTGATGTTAAAATATAAGAAATGTGAAGTGTTGGAAAACATAGTGTTGTATGCAAACATGAACTAAATGACCTTGCAAAATGTCCAAAGTCAAAAATTAGAAACTGTAAATTGAGGAAAAGCAAACCCGAGGTCAGTGTATGCATTTTTACAAATAAATATCCGAATCCTGATAAAACTATTGCAAGTCACCTAGGACACTTGTGCCAATTTGTGTGATTTAGTCCCCATTTGGTACCTCACTGCAAACTCAATATCAAACAAAATGGCATCCAAATCTGCAAAACTCTTCAAAAATACATTTAGTGGGTCTGTCACCATCAAGTAATCTAATTGAGTCCATCATTATTCTAGAAAACTTCTGTCCTAAAACTCGCTGTTTCTCAAACGGGCATCCGAATCTGCAAAACCTTCAAAAATAGGTTTAGTGGAATCGCTATCACTATTGGTATACTGATTGAGTCCACTTTGAATTTATGAAAATTTGAAAGTGGAAACGGAAGCCCCTCATACCCCACACTTCCGGGCCTTCATAGGTGTCCGCTTCCTAAACTCCGATTTTGGGCTTGAAAGTGACTTTGTTGATATTTTGGTTTCTAAAGTTAAGGAGGTCTTCAACCTTGAACTGTAAATTATCTTCAAATCCTCAAAGTGCCTAAATTTGCAAACAAACAATGAAAGAGAAATAAATGGTGAATGTTAGGGCATGGGGGTTTGCCTTGGTCAAACCACTTTTAGGTAATTAAACCAAAATGAAGAATTTTTTTAATGAAGCATGAAGTAATGAAGTTATTACCTTTCCATGATGATTGATCTTGATTTTCCTCAGAGTAACAGCTTGTATCAATCTTTCCCTGAACATCTTTGAATGTTATCTTAATGCCCTAGCTTGCTTGAGAAGAATAATGAAGATGAATGATGAAAGAAAGAGGAGTGAATGAATTAGGTCAAATGAGAGGTAAAACCCTATATTTATACACAATTATGCCCTAATTCTCAAAAATACCTCATCATAGGCCAACCTTAGGTCTTAAGGAATAAAAGCTTAAAAGAAATTTAAGTTTATTTTGATTTTTGAGCCAAATGGGACTAAGTCGCCACCAATGGCGACTTAGTCCACTTAGGAATTTTTAAGTGGATGTCAGGAATTGTGATAATTTAAATAATGTTTATCAGGTTCTTCTTCAACAAGACACTTAAGGAAGGCCTGTAAGTGTATAAAGGGGCCATTCAAAGCATAAGAAAGGTACCATTGATTATGCCTGTGAAAGTGTGAAATTTTGATACAAGACTCCACAACACCTTTGGAAATGAAGTCTCGGCAAAAGTCATTTGTGGTGAATTATGATATTATGGTCTTAGAAAAGAGCTTAAGATAAGTCTTCGTACAACACATTTACAAGACATCAATAAATGAATTCCTATCCAATGTGCCCAAGATCTTGATGTGGATGTGTAAAACACCACAACACAAATCAAGGCCTTCATTAAGTCCAATTTGTCATCAATTATTCTATCAAGCAAAGTATATATACTTTTCGGATACATAACTATAATAATTGATGGATAAATTCTATGAATGGATATATAATGATCCTAGAGAACATTATTGGTGTATTCTTTAACCTAAATGGTTTCACATTATAAGCAAAACCACTCACTTAATGATAAATGTCATTTTTTACTTTTCTTCTTTGATCTACACCTAATAGGGCATCATGACAATCCATTGGTGAAAGTACATACATCATGCCATATAACTCCCATAATCTCTTCTATGAATGGTTTTTGAAATGGGTTAGTAATGAATTCTTCATTTAGCATGTGATAGTCTACACAAATCTTAATTTTATCATCCTTTTTTTTATCAAAATGTTGATAGAAACACCCATTTCTAATCAAATGACCAAATATATGATGCCGACTTCCAATATTTTATCTATCTCATCCTTAATCTTCATCTATAGGTTAGGATTTGGGTGATTTGGCTAGTTCTTAACTATCTCAAAGCCCAATTTTAATCTAATTTGTATCTTCTTAGGAGATGGGTGCAATCCACTTATCTCCTAGAATCCTTTAAGGAATAAATTTTGGTACTCATGTAATAGATAAAATGCACATGCTAGTTGCTCTTATCCTTAATAATCCCATGTAGTGGCCATCTTTAGTGTGTCTTGTAAATCAAGGTTTTGACATGAACTATTTTCAATGGATTAATATAATGGGATGTGATGTCAGTGGATTTAATAATAATCCATTCTCCTTCATTGGTTTTGACCTTTATGTTATATATTAAATTTTCTACATTGATTTTTTATTTTTCAACTTCCTTACCTTTCCTTTTCGACTTTGTATTCTCCATTTTCTCTATAAAACCTTTCATCTACTTCCTAGTGTAGAAATATTATTTTCCAAACATCATTACACATTATCATTAACATATTCAATTCTTTTAACAAGAATGTTTTACCCAAAAAAATTAGAGCCAAACCTACTCTAGGGTTTGGGTGATGAAATTTGAAAGTGTATTGGAAGCTAGAAAAGAGTTACTCTCATGTGGAAATATCTTGGTGATTCTCTCTCTAGGTATCAAATAAGGATAAACCTTAAAAATTTCTACACAAACTCATGTACCCATAACTTTGTCACAATTCTCCACTAGAGGACCCAAAACACTATTCCATGTGATTACACTAAAGTAACTCCATTATAATTCAGTGCAAGTATTAATCTAGTTTTGATAAATTTGTATTTGAATGTCTTTGTGAAATTTATCTAGTCTATAAACTTTGAGAAATGGGTCATCCACCATTGTATTAAAATCTTCTCAAAAGTGTAGGGAACAATTGTGAGGTTATTTTGTTCTTCTATATATAAAAAAATTGTGGTTGTGTAATTTTCTTTAGGGTTGTACTTCTTGTAGTGTTGTAAATTGTCACCCTTAACAATTTCACACTATGTTTTTCTCCCCTTAAATTATCAAACCTAATTGAACACCTAATTTCCTAAATTATGCATTTCATGACCTAGTTTTAACAATTACCAATAAATTGCAAGCGAAAAACAAATGCATTCATCTAATACTGTAACTACAGGTTCTAAATTTTACTATAAAATCCAAATAATCAACAATGTTAATCATATTAGCAAGAAATATTTACAAGTACATCAAGACATGAGAAATAACTCCACACATGCCATGTCATCATACGACATATCATTCATACTACTTGAAATAATATGATACAATCATTGGCTTAAGCAATCCATCACCAACAAGTCATACAAATACAATAAGAGTACAAGTAATGTACACATACAATGGAATCATGATTACTATAATCCACTCATTCATTTGCAATCCAATAAATGTACAATTTGATAGTATATATATAAATAGTATTTCAATAATAATGTAGAGATATAACTAATGTAGCCTCTGATCGCTATTGACTCTCACAATCATTTGCAAGTCAGTAGATGAGAACATGGTCCAAACACTTTTTCCACCCAACCATAAAGCTTGTGTTTCCTCGAAGAATCCTTCCTAGCATGAAGAACCACCAACCCTGCACAAAATTATTAGCAAAAAGAAATAGATGAATAGGATGGAATCTGGTGCATGCCTAATATATCTACGTGCATTTCTATCATACTAGAACATGTAATGATCAATACTAGAATATGGAAAAGAGAAAATTTATAATAAATCCATCTATCACAATGGTCTAAGTCACTTGGCTAAGCATATAGCAATATATAGCTAAATAAAAGTAGAATTAGAAAAAACAGACTACACTCCTTGATAACCCATATTTGGCACTCATCCTGGAAGGTAAACTTTCCAAATTATTAGCAAAAAGAAATAGATGAATAGGATGGAACTGGTGCATGCCTAATATATCTACTGCATTTCTATCATACTAGAACATGTAATGATCAATACTAGAATATGGAAGAGAGAAAATATATAATAAATCCATCTATCACAATGGTCTAAGTCACTTAGCCAAGCATATAGAAATATATAGCTAAATAAAAGTAGAACTAGAAAAAACAAACTACACTCCCTAATAACCCATATTTGGCACTCGTCCTAGAAGGTAAACTTTCCAAAACACTCATGAATACAATAACATACATAATGACCACAATAAATAAATAAACACTCTTAATCCTTTTGTGCAAATGATTAAATTAACATCTTTCATCAATTCAAATCTTTCATACATTAAAACAATAATATATGTAATCAACATGCAATTCTTTTGACAGACAATAAAACCTTTCAACATAAAATTTTAAATATTAACTTGCAATCCATTTATTTTCATGGAACTAGTATTAACATACATTGATCTTTCAATATCTTCTCTCTATTTCATGAAATAATTATAATGCACGCAACAACTAATGTAATGTAATACCACTCTCACTTTCATGGAGTATTTAACTTGAAGTTTGACCATGTGTTCAAACCAGTTTGTACTAGATGAAATGCATATTTGTCTATTAATGTATATATATGGTTTTGTAATATGCACTAGTAGAACAATACTTAGACGGTTCGATGCAAAGTTATAAACAAGAATGTCTTTCGATCATGGTAGGATTGGATTAATGTATGGAAAACTAAAGGATAAACATTGTATATAAATTATAACCAATTTATACCATGACATATCGATGAAATTATTTCTAAATCAAAATAACATAAGGACTTAGAAACTATGAAGAAAGAAAACACATTGTTGTGTATTTGGGATTTAGTCAATAAGACCAATGCTGCTTCCACAAGCAAGCTTTGAATTGCTTACAGGAAGGCTGACGAGGTAGAGCCCCAACACCAACAACAAACTATCAAGTAAGCTTTAATTCTTCCTCTACAAGGCATCATTCAGTTCGCGACATATTCATAGTGGCTCTAGGAAAATTCACTGCATCAATTTATCGATGGAAAATTCACTGTCAACATTTCACCGTGGGAAATGACAAATTCATCACAAATAAATTTACTCGCGGTGAATATGCGAATGCTACTCATAGTACATGGCTAATCCATAGGTGACCATATAAAATAAACATTTAACTTAATGATTTGTGATTACCATTTGATTACCAGTAAAATGTGACTTAATATACCCACTTATCAGATTCTTGTCATCTTCAAGATGGATCTTGCTCTTCTTGATGTCGCGACCGACGCTTCCAATGGGGTGGGGCTATTTGCAGCTGAATTCTCTGGAGAATGGGAAACTTATGTCTTTGAGTGAGTTTAATTTGCAGGCTAATTTTGTTGAGGGAAATGCAGAGTTGAATTTCATGGACAGAGATCGAGCTTTAGATCATCTAAATTTATAGGCTAATTCTGTAGAGTGATTTACAGCTGAATTCTGTGGAGAATGGTAAGAAAAGTAGGGCTTTGAATGGGTGAATTCTGTAGGAAAATGACAAGGAAGAAACATGTTTGGTGAAAAAAGGAAAGAAAACCATCGTGGAAGAGGAATTGATGTTCGATAATTTGGCAAACAGTGACACACTAGAATGAGCAAGGCGTTGGAAAAAGCTTCGAAAATGGCAAAAGCAGGCCTCCAATGAGACCAGGCCCCAAGACGGCAGTCAAGAAAAGGTAGCGTTCTATTCCAAATCTATACCAGCAATTGGTGTGGGGATTAAATCTCATCAATTATCATTGTTGTTCTGGACTCCATGTTCCTTGTGCTACAGGTAGTATTTTATTTCCTAGAAATGCATAGACGATCCTCTTTCTTCTGGACATAAAGTCGAACCAGAACTTTATCAGCAATGACATTATGCATATCCGTATGCATGGCATGAGCAAGAATGGCGCGGCTCATCTTTCAGATGTTCTATCAAATCATTTTATTCACCTTGGTCTTGTCCATGCTTCGCCATTCTCATGCATATTTGGCGTGCTGGAAATCAGCACGAGCTATTTCTTGCATATCCATCCTTCATGAATTCTTGTCTATGCTTCCACATCGTTAGCATGTCTACCAAGGCATTTGCAACTTCAACATCTTCATGAGATTCATGTTTCACTGAAAATCCATCGGTTGTTGCAGGCACATCACCATCAACATGAAATCTTGTCAAGAGTTAAATCTAGAACGACTTGTATTTGACCATTCATAAGCTTTCTTTGTGAGATCTATCAGGGTAAGGTGTTATGGAGGGGCTTCCTAAAACAATTGCATGGGTGCTCTTTAAATTTTTTAGGAATATTTTAAAGTTGGCCGTCTCATGATTTTAATAGTGCAATTCAGTTTAAAATTTTAAACTCCAAAATTTAAGGAATGAACTGCAGTGCTTTATAAAAATAAATAAATTTTCTCTCATTTTTATTTTGTGATAGGAATTTAAAATTTTAGATGATAGACAAGTGGCAGAAAAAATTTACTTGGCCAACTATATGCAAAATGTGAAACATATGAACTACGTTGTGTGTGCAAGATTCCATCATACTCATCGTTATCAATCAGCTAAACACGCCTACCTCAACCATGTTCTTGCCTTCAATATGTACTTGCACACACTTGCACTTAAATTTTCATCAATAGTGTTAACCCATAAACCATAATTAAAGCGTATGGAAATTTAGCTCATAATCATAGTATGATAACTATTTAAATTTCATTTCTATGCATCTAGATTAACCATCAATTTCAAGTATTAAAAATAAAATCTAATTTAAATCACATTTGTTCACAATCATAACATGCCCAACCAATATTCTCAATTAGTTCAATTTATTTAATGATTAAGTTAATGCAAGAAAATGAGATGTGACAAATACTTTGTAATTTACAACTTAATTTTTGAAAATAGGGCTAGGACACATACGCTCTGGGTGCATGGGTCCCCCTATTTTGGCTCCAAATTCAAATTTTTTGGTGTTAACACTTTATTATTTGCAATTCAAGTGTCCTTGAAGTCAACTATCAAGATTTAATTTGTGGGAAATTAGAATAATTACATATAAATACCTAGTTATTGCATCATTTCAAACTTAACAGAAAAATTAAGAGCAAGAATTATTGTCAAGAGCATTATTGAGCAAGTCAAGAACAACATTTTAGTGATTCATTACAACAATTCAAGATCCAGGCATCATGTTAAGCATTTATCATGTTGTTATGTAAGTTTATTCATGTTATATTATCATATTGTTTGTGAAGGCTAGCTCTTTGTAGGTCTTCAAGCAAAGATCAAGCAAGCAAGATCCAAACCTTGAGGAGATGTGCCTGACTTCAATTTTTCAAGGAAGCCATTGAAGGGTGGTGAGTTGCAAAATTTTGTTGATTCATCATTCCTTCTTATCATTTATCCATTTATCATTGACATTGTCACTGTGGAAGTGGAAACACTAACATGGGGTTTGACTAAGTTAAGCCCCTAAATGGCACAAGGTCCTTCCTGTCTCTTTGAATGTAAAAATTTCAAGTTTGAAGGAGATTGAAGGAAGTTTTAAGATCAATTATCTATTGTCACAATCAAAACCCTACATCTTATCAACTCACAGAAACTCGATTACAAAATTATTAGATAGAGATCTAACAGATTTACAAGCAGAAACAAAAGACTGATCTAGCACTAGTGGACTGCCAAAATAGATTTGAAATCCCTCTACAAGGACACATACACCCAAAGCAAATTAGTCCTCCAAAATCAGGCTCAAATTTATACTAAAGATGCATAGTGTCCTACTATGTTCATTTCAATTGTTTGAATTTGTCTGTGACTTTTTGTGATTTTTCCATTTGCAACAGAATAGTATCTACATGATTAGCCTAGTTAGATCATTGCATTTCATCGGGCTAAATTCATCCTAGATTTGGTTAAGGGTTGGTTGACTCACCTTTTAGGCTATAAGTCAATCATATGATTTTTCCAAGTCCATCAAACCCCCACAATCATCCAACATCCATTATCCCTATCAAATGAAACTAGAAAAGGATGTTGAACCCTAAAGAATGCAAATCTCCAAAGGACCATGTTCCTCTATTTCTTCATCTCACTTCCCATCATTTACCATGGTTTAATTGAGCAAATTCAAAAATATTAACACATAGGAATAATTTTTTAGACTAGAACCCACTTATGAATTATTTTTAAAGTTCTAATCGGTTTTTCCTATTACAAATTTAGTTTTTGCTTCTTTGGTATATAAAAAAACTTTACTATCCCATATTGATGGTGCCTAAGATGGCTTAGCTAGTACTAGAGAAACATGAAAATATTACGTCTAGATGCATTACACACACTAGTGCATGCTCTTCCCATTAACTCATAATATCTTGCATGCATTGCTTGAGAACTAATTTTAAGGTAGCCTTTGAAGATCCTTCTCACTTAATAATACCTTATTTTTTTGTCTCAATTATATCTTGATTACTAGTAATAAATTTGTAGAGCTCTTGAATACCTCTTCCTTAATGTAGAGTGGTTCCACATATTTTGAGGTTTAAATAGGATACAAGCACATGATAGCCTAGTTCTCCCCATTCTCAAAACTTATAGTGTGTTGTTTAAAACACATATTTGTGCTTACATGGAAGAAAAGGTTGACCTAGTAATTTTAGGTTTTGTGAGCTATTATTTCCATGTCAATGATCACAAAGTTAAGATAGAAAACCACCCATTCAAAACTAATATCCATATTTTGAGTCATCCCAATGGATACTCAAATGTGTTATTGGCCATCTACAATATATGTAGGAAGGAACCAATATGGATTGTTTCACCTATGGTCACCCATGTATATCTTGTATCTAGACATTTTATTTGGATATTATATCATGCTACATTATACAAAAAATACATATATTTATGAATTTAGTAATAATTCAACATCATATTTAGGTTTCATCACACAAGTCTTTCTTGGTTTTTGAGATGGATGATTCTTACCTACCAAAAATAGCCAACTATCCCATAAAATGCTCTAAACCAAGAAGTACTCTACCTTGGTGTAGTTATCATAGAATATCATAGTAAAAAAAATCTTCCTTCTCTCATATGTGCTTAGCTATAATGTCCTATTTAGCCTATTTGAAAAAGTGTTCAACATCATGAAATAGTTTTTCTCAGTTTATTAAGTCAATAGGTCTTCCCTTATTTTCCAATGGGACCACCTTATCCTATTTGGATCCCTTCATCATTTGTGTACCAACTATAAAGGAGGGCATTTGCTACCCTCAAGACGATGGGGTCCTAAGGAGAAAATAGCCCTCAATTACCTCAAAGATCATAGCTCAGTTAATGGGATAAATAATAAAGAACATTTATACAATCTAGCCAAATTGACACTAAGTTATAATGATAGGAATATTGAAATCACTTAATTACAAAAGTACATGAAAGAATTAAATTCTTTGACATATAGAAATAGAAAGTACATAAATTAAATATTGTACCTTTAAGAGGACTAGCTCTTGGCCATGAACGCCATCAGATGTTTGCACCCTATGTTGTTGTCTCTAATAAAATAGACAATAAAAATCCAAAATTTAAAATGCCCAACTTGCTAAATTTGTTTATCTACACACAAATATGATAAAAAAATTGTTGGGAGTTGTTTAGGGGTTTGTCTTAGTCAAACCCCATTTTGGTGTTTTCACCTCCATGGACAACCAAATAGGATCGAGATAAATAAAATACATAAAGCAAGGACGTGTGATAGAAATAAAACCCACAAAGGAGGAGAAGCCCTATTATGAATATAATAGATGTGTGATAGAAACAAACCCCACAAGGAGGAGAGCCCCTATCATGAATGAAAATAAATAAAGATGAGATCACATAGACAAGATCATATGAAATAGAATGACAAGAGAGTGTTACCAACAGCCTATTGCTCCCCTCTTATATTGATAAACGTGATGGAATTGCATGCAAGAGGAGTCTTGACTGCTACTTGAGAGAGTGTTTCAAAAAATCTTCACTGTGAGAGTGAGAGAGCAAGAGAGAGCTTATTTCTTAAGTCCTCCCATTCAAATGAGAGAAAAGGGAGTTTTGTTAAGTTGCATGAGTGGGAGGATCCATTACACATGCATCCTTGCCACTACAACACGTGCCAGGGAAAAGAACGTGGAATATTCACATTTAAATTTTGGAAAGTTCAGGGACACTATCACATTGTGGAGACATCTAAGTGTTGCACTAGTGTATGTCCAAAACTTTACAAGAATTAGACACTCAGGATGCTAGTGCTTCATCATTGTCTCATATGAAGTCAGAATCATGAAATTCCAACCTATAAGCTTTTACCATAAATAGGGCGGGCCTAAATATGTAATTGTGAAACTACCACAGGGTGCAATTTTATGACACTACAGGGTAAGTGCATGGATCTGTGACACAATTTTGGCTCTTAAGATGCCACTTTTTTTTTTTTTTTTTTTTTTAAATCAGCAAAATTTTATTTGCATGAGAAAATGAAGATAGTTACGCTCAAAATTTCAAGATGCAACAAGAACAAAAGTTGAAGTGCTCCAAGTCTAGTTTCTAAGCTACTAATTTTTTTAAAATTAATGAAGATTAAGGGTCTCAAAAAGGGGGGGGGGAAATAGGTCCTATTTTTATAAAAAAAATAGCATAGCGCCTGAGGGCTCCCCCCTTTTTGATTATTTTTTTTTTAGAATTTCAAAAATCCCAATGTTGAGAAATTAGTTGACACCATGTAGTTTATCATTGTTCTTTCAGATAATTTATTTTAATAATATATAATATTTTATGAATTTTCAAAGCAGACACATCTTGAAAAGCTGAAATTTGAGCATGCTCCCCCCTAAATTTTTTGAAAACTAATCAAAAATTGATTTTTTTTCATCATGTGTAGAATGGAGTCTAGCTTCAAAAAATGTAATGTGTTTCACGTTTTGATGAATGAGTAAAAATCTATCCTAAAACTAGCACATGTTAGTTTTTGACCAAAAACGAAGGCATTTACAATAGAAGCCATGGATCAAAACCTTAACTAAATCAAAATGAAAAAAGAATTATATATTTAGATAGCTAAGAGAGAGGTTAACACTATCACGGTTTTTTTTATAAACTTGCATTGAAAGACGTGCAAATGAGATGGGGAGCACAAACGAAAAAATGAGGAAATTTGGCAAATCCTGTCAATTGACGCGTCCAAAGCAAGTCATTTGGCGAGCACCAAATTTGGTGCTCACCAAATGACCTACTTTGAACAAAACCTGAATTTCCCCTCTCTTTGGTTGACAACTTTGATAATGCTTAAAGTGCACAGTTTATGATCATAGATGGATAGTTGAGGTTTTACCTTTCATACACTCTCTAAATCATTACCATAACTGGATAACTCTTTATCCCTCTGAAGTCTCTCTCTCTCTCAAGTCTCACTCCATCCCACATGACCTAGACTACTCTCTCTTAGTC
>VDFB02105165.1:0-19283 GCA_007258455.2 Sequoia sempervirens | reverse complement strand
CTTAGGCTTTCTTAGGTGAAATAATAATGTGAAGCCTTGTTTATATAGGAACTTCATCTAATTTACCATTTATTAGATCTTAAATGTTGACATCAACCAAAAATTTGAATTCAAAACCTTAATTTCCCTCTCAAACCCTAAAAAGGGGCCACCTGGGACTCATACACCACTTGTGGCATATGGGTCCCACCTAGGGGGACTCATATGCCCAAGGTGGCATATGAGTCCCACCCTAGTTTTTCGAGGTGAGTAAATGTTGGGTTGTTAGAAAATTGAATTCCTTTGTTGATTTTATTAGGATTTTAGTCAAAATAGGCCTTGAGATCTGAAATGAAGGGTCTTAGGGGCCTAATAATGATAGTTTAAAGGGCCATAAATGTAAGGGTGATAAAATAGGTCCAAAATAAGTGTGAAATTTTCTCATCTCCAAGCAGGGAGTAAAATTTTCTACACTATATATAGCCCCCACTTTTGTGCCTATATGACTCTATGTGCATATGCAAGCTAAAGGAATTTGAAAAATAAACTTCATGTTATAAAAGGATACTCATATAGATTCATTCATAAACACGAGGGAATGAAGCCCCACTGTAGCTATTTGCAAAGCCACAATGTTAGGATCAACATCCTACAAGACCAATTAATTAGTTGCTCAAAAGATCCTCTTATCTAACTTCTCACATTCGAGGGTAGATGTATGCCCCCCTTGATTCCACTTTCTTTATGGGGGGAAATTAAGCTAGCAGTCTAACTACATCAAATTGTATAAGTTATATCATAGGGTATTTCCAAGTACCATACCACATTATGATAGATATTTGATGAGAACAAGAGTGGAATCACAAATCCAATGCAACAAACAACATCAAAATCGAAGTTCTCTAGCCCCAATATGCTAGTTTTAATGAAAAAGAACTTTTAACCCTAATATGAAAATGACCTAATTTAAACATATATAAGAGTAAAAAGTGAAGCTAATTGTAACCATTTTTTCTTTTACGTTCTTGTATTTGATTTTGGTGGAGAGTGAGCAAGAATGTCAAGTGTACGACCATATGTGCCTCTGAGACTAGACAACCTATGCAAGGAGGTGGCACAAGGTGATTTACATCATCCTATGAGTGAATTCTTTTGTTCCTTGGCTTTGTCTTTGCATATTTATTTTATGTTTTTTATGAATTTCTAGATAGATATAGGACCTTAGAAGAAAAATTTGCAAAGTGTTTATTTTTTTCACAAAGTGTCCCACTTTTTTAGGAAGTATCCCGAAAAAGGAATAAAGTGTCTAGGACCCTTAGAAAAGTACCCTAGAGCAACTTTAGCACACTTTTTTACTATTGATGTATAAATTTAATATTTTTATAATGTTTATAGGTGATATTTTTTCTTTTTTTTTGTTATATTCCTCTGTGATCACAACAATGTCTTAATGACAGACTATTTTGTTGCTTACGAGACCTCATCATAACACTATCAGAGGAACATAGAAAAACCTTGTAGGCCACTAGAATATATTGGGTGTGCCTCATGCCATCGATGAGATACCATGATGCCATGCTCATGACATTAGTAAAGATATGGGATGCATACACCTACACCATTTGTCTACCGATCGATGAGATGATGATCACATTGGAGGACATGTATCACATTCTTCAAGTTCCCATTTGAGGTGAGACATTTCATTTTGTAGAGGAGTGTACATATGGGAAGATATGAGTGGATGTATGGTACTACCTTGGAGGACCAATTCGAGATAAGATCATGGGGCCACGTGTCGAGCTATAGTGGTTGCTCTATGCATGATTGCCACTTGTGAGATGAATTATTATATTCACCATAGCACTAGTACTAGTCCCAGATGGCTAGGGAGCACACCTAAATGGAGGCCTAGTTCATATGATATGGGAGATGGAGAATTGGCGGACCATCTATGCATGGGGTTCCAACATGCTTACACATTTCTACTATGATTTAGGATGATTCATGTATCACAAGGTTGAGATCATGGTGCATTGTACACTTCTACAGGTTTGGTTCCTAGAGCATATCACATGCACCAAGTCGACAAGATTTTCATCTATATGTGCCTTGGTTTATCCATGCTCATTTAGCTATCCATTGAGATAGGTGTGGTATCATGGAGATTTTCACTTTTGGAGAGTTTGATTCGAGTGCCTGGATTAGGAGGAGATCCTTTGGAGAGCTTACTAGTTGATACCAAAATGGCCAAATGAGACCTGACAATTGAGGAGGATGCAAAGGGATAGGTTTCTACTAGGGAGGCACAATTACATAGTAAGACAATTTTAATACAATCGTGTCTTGAAATAGTTTGGATAGGTACAGAGGCCACTAGTAGCACGACCATTTTGTTGAAAAATAAGGTGTTTTCTTAGCTTAATACTCTGTAAAACTTTAATATTGTTGATCTAAGTAATCTTTTTCTTTGTTACATATATTCTATGTGGGTGATTATCTTGATTGATCCATTTTACTATTGTAGAATGTAGATAGAAGTTAACAGAAGAACTAGATAGGATATTAGAAATATTACACAAGATATAATTTGGAGAAACCCTTTTAGGAAAAAACTCCACCAAGAATTATTCTATTATTCAATCTCTGAAATACAATAGCTTCAATTCTTGCTTGAGAATGCTTCTTCTGTCTTTACCAATCTTCTTCACACTTGCAAATAACAATTATGAAAACTCTCTTAAGCTTGAACGAGATATAGAGGAAATAAGCAATCTTGTAATCTCCAAAGGATGACAATTATAATGCCCAAGCTCAAGCCCTAGAAAATGTATGCCATATTCCTTCAAGTTGATAGGCCAAAAAGTGGTGATATAATGGTTATGTGTAGGTTATATGGATGATGACATTTTTTTACCCAAAATTGATGAAACGAAAAGGGTTTTTAAAGGAGATTCTAAGATTTCCACCAATATAAATTATGCTTTATTTTTAATTTAATAAATAATTATTATTCATTTCTATTTGAATTACTTAATTAAAGTCCCTCGATTGATAGGTCGACCAAAAACATCTATAGCTTTCAAACTGTATCAAGATTTTTTTGAATTTGAAACATGTGCCACATTCTATGTTTCACATACTATAGGATTAAAAAATAATAATTTCATGAAGTTTTGACCAAGTTAAGGTGGTCAAACATACCATTTTTTATATTTTTTAAAAGTTGTAATAAAAAATTCATAATTAATTATTTACTTAGAAAAAAAATTACAAAAATATGCATCACATCTAGACATGAGTCCTCTACTTATTTCTAAAATATTATAAAAAACATTATCATTTTATTGTAGGTTAGGGTGACAAATAGACACCTACTTCTTATTTTTCCCTTGAATATATAATACTAATGCATTGAAATTTCAAATTTTCACCAAATAGATTTTTTTTAAATAAACCTAGTAGTTTAGAAACTACATTCAATTTTCTACAGATTCTATTCTTACATATTTTTTAAATAATATAGATAACTTATTCAAATTTTTACGTCAAGTTGCCTAACTCTTATTTTTCTAAAATTTTTGCCACTTAAAGGCCTATTTTTTCCATGATGATCTTGCACATACCCTATATATATATAATGTAATAGTTATAATTTAATATGTGGAAATAGAGAGTGAAAATGGGGTTGTGGAAGGGAAAGAGAGGTTGAGGGTTAAAAAATGGGGGTATCTATTTCACCAAATTTGTTTGGATGGCATAATTAAAGAATACATCATCACCCCATTAATTGTACTTAATCAATTGAACTTCAATTCTTTCAATTTTTATATATTTTGTCTTCCATCATTTTTATTTTCCTTTAAAAAAATTAATTCTAAAATTTGGTAATTATAAAAAGATAATACTTTAAATATCACTTAAATAAAGAAGGAAAAAATCATGGGATTGTTAAGCCCAAAAATATATCTTAAACTTTTTGAATTGTGCATGCTAAAATAAATTATTTCACTTATTATATGGAATGTGCTATTAATGTTAAGATTTTGTGTATGAAAGGGGGCTAATGTATCTTGGAACTCCTAATAGGAAATATCTTGTTTCAAGTAGGAGGTATATGTTGTAGCTTCCAATGGTTAAGATTCTTTGTCTTATCAGTTTTAAACTATTTTATTTACTCTCAATTTATTTTATTTTATTGTACAATTATTTTATTTACTATATATATATATATATATATGGACACATAAATTTTAATTTTTAGTTAAGAATTATTTTACTCTATATACATTTTTTGCTTTATTTTTATTTGAAGAGCTATTTATTTAATAAAATAAGGGTAAAAATTTATTATAAAATCAAGAAGTAAAAAAAACCAAAATACAACTAGGGTTCCCCAAGGGAACCTCAAAAAAAATCCATTACATATTCCTATCTTCCATAATTAGTCTTCTCATAAGCTAGGGGAAAAAGGCCCCATTCCCTTACATCCAATCCCTCCTCATGCTCCAAAGCCCATTTGGCCAGATAAGTCACTGCTCTATTTCACTCCCTAGGAATATTACGAAAAAAGATAAACTCCAAAGAGCTACATAAGCTCAAAACCTGCCTAACCACCTTAGCTAGTTTGTAGCTAGCTCCATCCACCCTTTGTTCATTTAACATATCCATAACAATCTATGAATTAGATTCACACATAATTTATCTCCAATCGAGGGAGTACCTTCTTTCCACCACATGAAGAATAGTAAGGGCCTTCATAAGATTATTGGTTTTCTGACCTTTATACACAAAAAAGAGAAACATCATACCACCTCCACTATCTTATGATGGAAAAAAATATATAATTTTCCACCTTTGTAGATTAAGCCTCTCAAGCAATAATCTATTTGTAACATAGGTTTAATGAATATTAATAAATATTCATTGCAATAGGTACATAAATTGTTTTCAGTACTTAATAAAAAAAAAATGAAGTTTACCCATTAAAATCGGTTCCTCAAAATATTTCAAATTATGAACTACTTGGCGAGAAACAAATAAAGCAACAATGAGTTAAAAAAAAAACATATTAAAAGAAATTTGAAGAATATTTTGCAGTTCAAATTGTCTCATTCTATTCCATTTTCAATAAGAAATTTATTTAGATATTTCTTCTTTGTAAATATAAGTGACCGAAGATGGTCCCAATGTATTTGATGCTTTTATAATTTTGGATAAGAACATCTATGGCTGATTATTTTAAGAGAACTATGACAAACTTCAAAATTCTATTGCATTGGCATTTGGTAGTTTTCATTAGGTAGGATTCATAGGGTTTTTTTTTTAAATAATTTGAGTAGGAATGGTGCATGTTTGAATTGTGAAGGGGTATTTTAAGGAGGTGGATAAGTACTAAAATTTAAGTAGGGAGACAAAGGGAATACATCATCACCCCATTAATTGTACTCAATCAATTGAACTTCAATTCTTTCAATTTTTATATATTTTGTCTTCCATCATTTTTATTTTCCTTTAAAAAAATTAATTCTAAAATTTGGTAATTATAAAAAGATAGTACTTTAAAGATCACTTAAATAAAGAAGGAAAAAATCATGGGATTATTAAGCCCAAAAATATATCTTAAACTTTTTGAATTGTGCATGCTAAAATAAATTATTTCACTTATTATATGGAACGTGCTATTAATGTTAAGATTTTGTGTTTGAATGGGGGATAATGTATCTTGGATCTCCTAATAGGCAAAGATCTTGTTTCAAGTAAGGGGTACATGTTGCAGCTTCCAATGGTTAAGATTCTTTGTCTTATCAGTTTTAAACTATTTTATTTACTCTCAATTTATTTTAATTTATTGTATAATTATTTTATTTACATACACACACACATATGGACACATAAATTTTAATTTTTAATTTTAAGAATTATTTTATTCTATATATATTGTTTACTTTATTTTTATTTGAAGAGATAATTCTCTTTTAGAAAAAGATGGCTAAAAAATTATTAGAAAATCAAAAAGTATAGAAAAAGCCAAAATACAAAGTTGGGATTCCCTACGGGAACCTCAAAAAAATACCATTACATATTCTTGTCTTCCATAATCACCTTTTCCAAAGTCTTGTCATAATTTGGAGGCAAAAGGCCGCATTCCCTTACATCCCATACCTCCTCATGCTCCAAAGCATATTTGGCTAGACAATTTGTCGCTCTATTCTACTCCCTAGGAAAATGATAGAAAGAGATAAACTCTAGAGAGCTACATAAGCTAAAAACCTTCCTTACCACCATAGCCACTTGCCAGCTAGCACCTTCCACACTTTTCTCATTTAAAGTTCATATCCATAACAATTTATGAATCAGATTCATAAATAATCTATCTCCAACCGAGGGAGCACCATCTTTCCACCACATATAAAATAGTAAGGGCCTTCATAAGATTATTGGTTTGTTTCCCTTTATACACACACAAAAAAAAGAAACACCATACCACCTCCACTATCTCTTCCAATGCCACCAATCCTAGTATGCCTATGGTTTCCCAACCTGCCAACCTCCAACTTAAATTTTCTTATGATATCCATATCACCAGGAGACATAGTTGGTCATGCCCACAAAAGGATATGAAAATCACGGAAAAACCTATCCTGGGAATTGGACATTCCAGCAGGCAACTAATATCTCTTCATGGTCATTCATTTACTTGTCAAACGAGGGAACATATACTTTAAATGGAGTAGCACTATATGTGCACTAAGAACTAGTTTCAGTCACAACTTAACGGAAACAAATACTTGGAAAGAATTCTACCTATGTTACAGGAAGGTAATGCAAGGTTCTCTAAACTCAACCATAATTTAACCAAATTAGAAATCATAACAGCTATGACTGAGAAACAAACTATGAATTGGCCTTATGTTGCAGGAACATACACATGGATGGATTCCCAATGCTGCAGGAACAATATAAGACTCAGTTTGCACAAAAACTTCAAAGATGAAATCTAACTTATGATCAACAAAAAAATGAACGGCTAACTAACTAACTACAGATACTTACTAAGTGGGCCCCCTTAGCAAGCATCAACTAATTATGTAAGTACTGAACTCAGAACTTCATCAAATTTTATTCATAAACTCAAAATGGTATACATTGTTCTATTCATATGAAAAATAACAAAAAACTATATCTCTTGTCATACAGACTCATCTTTTATTATCATACTGACTTTTACGTGATATCCTTTCTATCGCACTATGCTTGCTCACTCACACAGGAGGAACACTTATTTAAATTAGGAAAACAACTAACTAACCCAAAAAAAGAAAGATGTGGATGTAAAATGTATCTTGAAATTGAGGAACATACTTCATAAATGAGTTTATCCGTTCAATTCGATCCAGAGAGAATATAGCACTCCACTCTTTCCAGATTAACTAACATTTAAAATCCTTCCCAACAGTTTCGGTCAAAGAGTCTTCGCCAGAGCTTCCTCGAAGTCGTGCAGGAAATGGAATTTACTGCAAGGCCAAGATTGGCTGCACTTGACTCGATCATACTTTCTTCAACAACCTGCAAAACACAAGGTAACAGATGCAAAAGAAAAGGTGCATGGCACATACACAATATCCATTTATTAATCACATATTTAAATCTATTTCATCATTCAAAAACTACATGTGTTATACCAGTCATTTGGGAAGTCAAATGGGGTAATAAATATAGACATATCAACATGATAGGCTGCAGGAACATGAAAGTGTATTGCTACAGGATATCCCCCAATAAAAGGTTTCTTAAAGAGTTAAACAACCATGAACAACAAAAATGAGGGTAGTAAAAGTACACCATGATATCCAAATTATGAGCATATTTTGGGCTCATCATTTTCCCCCTACTTAACCCAATGCTGGTCCTCCAGCATTAAACTTTCTGGTGGTCTCTCTGAAATCAGTGGTTGCAGCATGACTCTGAAATGGAGTTCCAAATTTGTAATAAAAACCTCTGAAACTCTGCCACCTTTCATACCTATTAGCTTCTATATATTCATTAATATTTGTATCTTGGTAAGGATAAAGGGGCCACATTAGCATAGGAGGTCTAAATGTCAATGGAAACCACAATTCAAACCTCTTTTGAAGGCCCAATTGTATGTATCTGGTTGATCTTTTGAGAGCTGCCATAAAATTTAGGGGACTGTGAGGCTCAGACCTTTTTAACCTAATAGTTAATCTCTCCCACCTCTTCTCAATTGTGGATTATGATAGCTTCCAAAATGAGTAGGTCTCTTCCTGAAACTCATCATATACCTGTTTTCTGAGATCAAATATTTTCATCCTGGCTGTATCATTATTAAAGCCATATGCCACAGTAAGCCAAGTTTTCAACATTGTATGGGGGTCTGAACTCTCAGGGCGCAATGGAACAGGCTCATTCCTTTCGGCTTCTTCATATGCTTCCCATTGCCTGCCATAATTTGCTTCATTTTCCGCCCAAGACATAAGTGATCTCAAATGGATGTCGCCAATGTACAGAAGGGGATTCCACTCTGTTTCAAATAGAATTATAAAGCCATGTAAATAAAATTCGCACAAAGAATTTTGTAGCCAATTAGGAGCTGCCTGGTATGCATCGTAGAATTCTTTAGTAGTGTGAATAATAGGATCTAGATTTCTGGAAATTCTCATTAGCTGGAACCACAAGAATTGTTCCTTGAGGCACAAAGCATAAACTCTGGGTGGTGGTCTACATTCCATAATCTGACCAATTACCTTCAACATTTCATCCATTTTCTCCTTTAACTCCTGAATTTCCTGTTTCTGCCTTTCAATTTCCTTTTTCAATTTCTTCTTTTCTTCCTCCCAAAGACTTTGTTGCATTTCAATCTTGGCTAGGTGGTAGAAACTCAGGGTTTGCAATGTAACCGGTCTCTATGTAGCTTTAAAATATTCCAAAAATTCAATAAAAAATGTCTTTTTATAGACAACAATGGCTTGACAAGTTGCAGGGGGAAATGAAGCTTCATTGGCCACTTCCAATTGTTCAGTTTGTTCCTCCTCTTGCTACAGGATGAATTCATGTTGTTGCAGTGGAGAAGATTGTGCTTCCTCTAAAATCTACATAGCCGCAGCAGCCAAGTCATCGAGACTTGGTACCCCCCTTTCATTATGCTCAACTTCCCTTGTCTCAATTTGTTCTTCTTCAGGAATAACAAATGAACTTTGTGCAGCACTCTCAGACACATTCTGAGAAACATCATATTTAGACTCTACAAATTCTTCTAAAATTATAATAACCTCAAGTTGAGGTGAAGCAGGGGAGGTTTTACATTGTTTTCTTATAGAAACTCTTCTTGGCAATGTTGCAGTTGCAGGAGGTGCTCTCATAGCCTTCCTTTTTCTGAACTACCTAGAGGGTTCTACCTTATTAGAGGATGATGGTGAACTGGTGATGGCAACATGTGTTGCTATAGGAGAGATTGTTGCAGGGGAAGATGATGCAGGAGAAGAGCGTTTCCTTTTCTGAGAACAAGGGTCAAATTCTGGGGTTTGTTCTACCCCAGATGACTCTCCTGCCTTTGTTTTTCCTTTTTCTCTCCTACTAGTAGACCTAGTTTGCACCCAGGCAGAGGACTCTGGTGTGAGAGCTGCAAGACTAGGTGTTGCAGGAGCAGATGACCCTTGCCCTATTCTCCTACTGGTAGACGCCATTTCCTCTTTCTTTTTGAGGCCGTGGGGTAAGTGCCCTAGGGGGTTCTGGAAGTTGCAGGCTTTTTTGGGCAACAAATTGTTGCCAGGAAAGAGGTGATACATCTCTTAGAGAGCGTGCAATCAATAATTTTATAAGGCCATGGTGGGAAATAGAGTTATCCTTCCCCTATTGGGTTCTGTGGGTACATTGTTCCAGAAATTTTAACAAAAAGTTTAGAACATTAACAGCTAACACATGCCTCATATGACTCAGCAATTTGAAATGGTAAGAATGCAGGTAAGAAAAATGG
Organism: Sequoia sempervirens; assembly: GCA_007258455.2. Lineage (NCBI taxonomy): Eukaryota > Viridiplantae > Streptophyta > Pinopsida > Cupressales > Cupressaceae > Sequoia > Sequoia sempervirens. The sequence continues at coordinate 9,307 of VDFB02105165.1, read as the reverse complement.
CCTTCACATGTTAAATACCTGATTATGAAAGCAGCGTATTCTAGATATGGAGGAGGCAACGACACTCGCTTGCATCCCTTCTTAGAGACTTCCAAGGGTCCATCAGTGGGTATTGTAAATTTTGCCCTTGCAGAGACAACATCCAAAGAAAAATTCTCTCCAATGGCTGGAAGCCCAGTTACCTCTGCAATTCTTTCTTCAGTTATAGCAACTGTTAGATGCCATACTGTAGCCTCCGCTTCAGAAAGGGTGCTTAAAAATTTTCCTGCAGCGTCCTCATTGAAAGCATCTAAACTCAAAAAGTAATTCAACCATCCACAAAGGCTAAATGCTTCGACTGTTTGAGGATTTTGCATTAATAACTCATGAGCTACAGGCTCATGTCTTACCAATTGACCACCCATGTTCACAGTTTTTCCTTAGCTAAACTCAACTCTTTTCTAAAAATCCAAAATTTTCCCTTTCTATTCTGGTTCTTTTCTATCCCACCGTCACTTTTCTCTTCTTTTCCAAAAATGAACTTCCTGAACAAGCAGTTTTAAAATTTGTAATTTACAATGAAAAACATGCAATGAAAAAGACATGGGATCATATTTGGAAAGTACCTGAAAATAATAAAGAAAGATTATCTGAGCAGTTGTGACAGCAGTGAAAGGACGGGTTTTAAAAATGGATTATCCCGCCCCCTACTTAAAGTATGACATGTGTCCATACATGTACTAAAGAATAGGCAGAGATCAGGTAATAATGACTGATATAGACATAGTAGTAAATGAATAAAATGAAATAAATCAAAGATGCGATAACAAAAGATATTGCGTACCTTTCAATAAATGTTTGTATGTGTTGAGAAAGATGATGGCTTTAGCATGAGGTGATAGTTGGGAATGAGATCATAATTATGGTGCGGATGGATGAGGTGGATGGGTGACATGGGCGGAGAGATGAATGGATGGAATGGATGGATGGAACAGAAGATAAAGAAGTAAAATGTGGTGATAAGTGGGAATGAAGAAAAAAGGGTTTCCTTAAAAATGAAACCTTTATTATAAGCAAGCATTATGAAAATACAGTGAAGCTGCAGGAGAAAGGCTAAAGCCTTTGGCTACAGGAAGATTAGTGGCAGGATCCTAGACGAACTGTTGCATGAATTCTTCTTTTGAGACTGGTTTATGGTACAACTAGAGGCGGTGTCCATTAACTAATAGCTTGAATCTAATAGGATCAATTGTAACAAGTTGAACTGAACCATTAGCAAATACATTCTCAATTTCATACAGGCCCAACCATCTGGTTTGCAATTTGCCAGGACTATCCTTATATCGTGAGTCATAAAGCAGAGCCCAATCTCCTACTTTGAATTTGTTTTCCTTAATGTATTTCTCATGCCACCTTATTCTCTGATTCTGTATTATCTAAGTGTGCTACAGGGCATTTTTTTGGAGCTCATCCAGAGCATTGAGTTGCATGATTCTATCTTTTTGTGCATTTGTTAAATCCATGTCCATCTCTAATGTTGTTCTTAGAGTCTTATGTTCAAATTCTATTGGCATCACAACTATTTTACCATACACCATTTCAAAAGGTGTATATCCTATAGCAATCGTCTAGGTAGTACGATAGGCCCATATAGCTTCTGGTAACCTTGTTGCGCAGTCCTTCCTATGCAAATCTACAGTTTTAGTCAAAATGGCCTTTATGTCCCTATTGGTGATGTCAACCTTGCCATTGGCCTGGGGGCACTGATAAGGAGTTGATTTCCTGTGCCGTATATTGTATTCATTGACTAAATTTGTGATAAGGGTAGAAGTAAATTGTGCTCCTTGATCTGTCACTATTTCCCTAGGGACACCAAACCTAGTAAATATTTCCTCATAGAGGAATTTAGCCACTTTATTATCCCTAGAATATTTCATAGGTTTAGCTTCTACCCATTTTGTGACATAATCTATGCATACAAGGATGTAGGACTTACCATTGGAAGGTGGATCAATTGGTCCCTATTTGTTGAAGGGTGTAACTACAACTTGTGGAAATAGAGGAATCTCATCAGATCAAGTTGGTCTTCCCATCCGTTGGCATCTGTCACATCTCCTGGTATATTTGGCTGCATCTCTATGCAAAGTTGGTCAATAGTAACCAGTATTTAAAATTTTCATTGTTGTCCTTTTGGCAGCAAAATATCCACCACATGGCTCATCATGGCTTGCATGCAGTATATCATGAGTGTCCTCCTCTTGTACACATCTCCTCATAACTTGATCTGGCCCTGTATAAAACATGCAATCTGCAATCTAGGAAAAGTTAAAGCTTTTCTCTACCAATAATCTCTTTTCCTTAGGGGAGAATTGAGGAGGAGTTCTTCCTGTGGCCAGATAATTTGCTATATCAACATACCATGGGTGAATAACCTTGATTGCAAACAGGTGCTCATCAGGAAAGAAGTCTTCAATAAATGCAGAGTCATCTTGCCTTTGAATTCTAGAAAGGAAATTAGCAACTACGTTGGCTTTACCTAGCTTGTCCACAATTGTAATGTCAAATTTCTACAGTAGCAATAACCATCTTGCCAGTCTCTTGGATATTGAGGCTTTGTTCATGAGATACCAGATTGCTGCATGATCAGTGTGGACAAATATCTGATAACCGGTGATGTAATGTTAGAATTTATTGAGGGTGTAGATGATTGCCAACATTTATTTTTCTATAACAGTGTAGTTTAATTCAGCCCCTTGTAGATTTTTGCTTATGTAGTAGAGTGCATGTTCTATCGAACCATCCTTTTTCCCTAACACTACTCCAATTACATAATTTGATGTATCAGTATGAATATGAAATGGAAGTGACCAATCAGGTCCTTTCAGAACAGGTGCCTGTGTAAGGGCGACTTTCAAGTCAAGAAATGTTTTTTCACATTCCTCTTTCCAAGAAAAATCTACATCTTTCTTCAGTAGACTATATAAGGGACCTGTTGTTTGGCTGAAGTCCTTGATGAATCTTCTATAGTATCCAGCATAGCCTAGAAAGCTTTGTACCTCCTTCTACGGGAGAGGGTAACTTAGAGATGACCTCAATCTTAGTAGGATCAACCTGAATTCCTACAGCAGAAATATAGTGACCGAGCACTATTCCCTCCTGCATCATCATGAAGCACTTTTGACTATTCAGCGATAGGTTGATGATGTAGGAGAGGGTAACTTAGATATGACCTCAATCTTAGCAGGATCAACCTGAATTCCTATAGCAGAAATATAGTGACTGAGCACTATTCCCTCCTGCATCATCATGAAGCACTTTTGACTATTCAACGATAGGTTGTGATCTTCACATCTCTATAGTACTTTCTCCAAGTTGGCTTGAGCTTCCTCAAATTTCATACCATAAATAGTAAAGCCATCCATGTATATTTCCATCTAATCATGTGAGATGTCTGAGAAGATACTTATGACTGTCCTCTGGAAAGTTGCAGGAGCATTACAGAGACCAAGGGCATGTAAAAGTAGTCTTTTCTTGATCTTCAGGAGCAATCTTGATTTGATTGTACCCACTAAAGTCATCCAAGAATGAGAAGTACTTTTTTCCAGCTAAATTATCCAGAACTTGATCAATGAATGGAAGAGGAAAGTAATATTTCTTTGTTACCAAGTTGAGCTCTCTATAATCTACACATACCCTCCATTTTCCTCTTTTCTTTGGAACAATGACCAATGGGGAAACCCACTGACTATCAGAGATTGGGTAGATAAAGCTAGTTGTTAACATTTTCTGCAATTCTTCTTTAACAATTTCTCTCAAAGCTGGATTAATCCTTCTTTGAGGTTGTCTGATAGGTCTGAAGTCACTGTTAATATATATGCGATGTGTACAGAGTTTTGAGTCTAAACCCTTCATATCCACATAGTCCCATGCAAAAGCTCTGTGGTAGGCTTGCAACATTATGGCTAGGGCAGTTTGTTGAGACAGAGGCAACTTATTATTAATATGCATACAACAGCCTAGAGATACTTCTATCTTTTTGGTGAGATCATTTATTGAGGTTGCTGATAAAGGTGGTGCCTGTATATCACATAATAGCAAATCATGATAACTCTCAGGATTCAGTTGCTATAGGAAACATTGTTGAGAATGGCTATCCAAAATAGATGGGCTATTCAAACCAGAACTAAACTGCAAAATGTGTAGAAGCAGGTTATCTTCACTCTGAAGCTGGGAAAATGGATCAGTTTGTAGCATCATTAACTGAGCTAATGAATTGACTTCTTCAGTTTCCTCTCCTAGATCTGGCCAAATTGGTTGAGACAAATCTAGCAGAGGTTGTGCATGTGGGTATAAAGCTAATTTCTTTTTTGACTGACCATCATAAATTGTCATGTCTCCTAAACGACATCCTATAAGGGAATCAGTTGTAGCTAACCAGGGTCTGCCTAGGATAATAGGATATCCTCCTAAGGTTTCCTTAGTGGACAATATGGTGAAATCAACAGGGTATTGCCAAGATTCAAGGGCGACAATGACATCTTCTATCACTCCATCAGGTGTAACTATGGAACTATCAGCAAGCTACAGGACAGTCGGTGTAGACCGAATGTTTGGGATATTTAAACACTCCATAGTGTGCTTGGTCATCACATTAATAGATGCACCAAGGTCAACCAAAACATTTCTTACTACCTGATGATTGATATTTATTTTTACTACAGGACTTCTAAGATCAGTATATTTTGGAATGACAACCTTCCCCAACATAATATCAGCTAACTGTCCTAGAACATGGATAGCTTGGGAATCCTTTTTCTTTCTTCCTTGTTTCTTTAAACAAACCTCTTTAATGGATTTTTCATAGATTTGAACATCTTTAATAGATTGAAAAAGAAGAATTTGAACTTGTACATTCTTCAACTGCTCTAGAATATCAAAGGTAGGCTCTTCAATGGTCCTAGGTGTAGTCATTTGCAATCTCTAAGGAAAAGGTGGTGTAACCTGAGGCTACAAGATAGGTTCCTTAGAGGCAATAGCTGATACAAGAATATCTTCTGCATGATCAGTAGGTTGTTCAGTGGCAGAGTCTTGAATCTCTGTAATTACAGGTGGTTGTGGAGTAGGGAGAGTGGTTCCAGACCTGAGATGGATATCATTGATATTTAGGGCATAGGCTGGATACTGGTTGGCTTCTATAGAATACATAGGTTGTTGTTATTGTTGCTGCTTATTATTAAGATTTGGCAATGGTTGAGTAGGCATAGGCGTTTGTTTTGGAGGGCCAGTATTTGCTGCAGGTGCTGCAGGAGGAGGCATAAGGGTCAGAGGTTGTGGCTGCTGAGACTGGAAGAATCTAGGGGATTGGTTTTGCCATTAATAAGAGCCTCTCCATTGAGGGTTCTACTGCCAGTTACCTCGAGGTGGAGTCCATTGTCCTTGTGGCTGCTGTCAACCTCCTTGAGGGGGTTTCCATTGAGGGCTCTGATAGTTAGTCCAATATTGTTGAGGAGCATTCCAAGGTGGAGATGGGCCATATGTAGGTTGCCATTGGTTATTATAATTAGAGTAATGATTACCAAAAGTTAAAGTATCTTGAGGCATACCTTGTCTTGGAACCCATGGTCTCCTTTGTGCAACAAAGAAGACTTGGTCATCATCACCTTCTATCATCTTAAAATCAGTAGGTAACTATTTAGCCTCCATGTTGGCCACCATCTTGCATCTACAGTCACGTTTCTTCTATCTACAATGTGGACAGAACTTAGCCAAGATTGTCTCAGCCTCTGCATATTTCTTGTGAGCTTGCATGGTATCCAACTATGTAGCCATGTTGTTTACGATGTCCTACTTGAAATCAGACAACAAATTTGTGATCTCCATCCAGGAAACTCCACTGGAAGAAGACTTGCCCATTGTATCTTGATGACCTCTACCCTTCTTCACATTTGCTTGGGAGTAATTGAGACATATTTTCTTGATATCATCCCAAGATGCTTGGGCTATATCGCCTCCTCCCATCAGGTCTAGGGCGTCTATACAGGTATCACTAATTCCCCTTAGAAAAAGTAGTTTTTGAGATTCTTCGTTTAGAGTATGGTTTGAATTCTTTTTCAGGGAAAACAAGAATCTTGAGATATAATCCTCCAGACTTTCATCCTCCTTCTATTGAATTATGAATATATCATCACCTTTACTACCACTCTTACAATATTCTTTGTATTTCTCAAGAAATTTTGTTTGCATGATTGCCCAACTATCAACAAACCCCTTCCCAAACTCATGAACCATCTGAGAGCTCCCTCCTTCAAGGTAGCAGGAAATAATTTCAGTTTGTGAGCATCTGAAGTGTAGTCATAACTGCGACAGAGGATATCAAACTCAAACAGGAAATTTTATGGGTCCTCCGTAACTAGGCCATAGAACTTCGGAAGTAATAAAGAAGGAATATTTTTAAGGTTATCAGTATCTTGCTGGGAAACAATGGGAAACTCAAAATTAGGAGGTGGATTAGGTGGATTATGTGCCATATTTGTTTGCTGGAGTATCAGAGCAAATGGATTTTCCTCAGGTTCTTCGTCAGCTGGGTCAAATGGAAATTCAACAAACAGGTTTTTAGGGAGGAACCTTCCTAGCGCGTCTCTTCTTCTATGCATGTAATAGAACGAATGGTGATTTGAAGGATTTTGAAAATTCTTGATTAACAAACTAAACTAATGCTAAAAAATGACTTTTGACAGGTTCTTAGCTTGACACCATCCCTAGCAACGGCGCCAAAAATGGTCGCACCCACAAAAGGATATGAAAATCATGGAAAAACCTATCCTAGGAATTGGACATTCCAGCAGGTGACTAATATCTCTTCATGGTCATTCATTTACTTGTCAAACCAGGGAACGTATACTTTAAATGGAGCAGCACTATATGTGCACTAAGAACTAGTTTTAGTCACAACTTAACGGAAATAAATACTTGGAAAGAATTCTACCTACGTTACAAGAAGGTAATGCAAGGTTCTCTAAACTCAACCATAATTTAACCAAATCAGAAATCATAACAGCTATGACTGAGAAACAAACTATGAACTAGCCTTATGCTGTAGGAACAGTCACAGGGATGGATTCCCGATGCTGGAAGAATAATATAAGACTGAGTTTGCACAGAAACTTCAAAGATGAAATCTAACTTATGATCAATAGAAAATGAACGGCTAACTAACTAACTATAGATACTTACTAAGTGGGCCCCCTTAGCAAGCATCAACTAATTACGCAAGTACTGAACTCAGAACTTCATCAAATTCTATTCATAAACTCAAAATGGTATACATTGTTCTGTTCATATGAAAACTAACAAAAAACTCTATCTCTTGTCATACAAACTCAGCTTTTATTATCATACTAACTTTTACATGATATCCTTTCTATCTCAGTATGCTTGCTCACTCGCATAGGAGGAACACTTATTTAAATTAGGAAAACAACTAACTAACCTCAACAAAGAAAGACATGGATGTAAAATGTATCTTGAAATCGAGGAACAAACCTCATAAATGAGTTTATCCATTCAACCTGATCCAGAGAGAATCTAACACTCCACTCTTTCCAGATTAACTGACATTTAAAATCCTTCCCAATAGTTTCAATCAAAGATTCTTCACCAGAGCTTCCTCGAAGTCATGCAGGAAATGGACTTTACTGCAAGGCCGAGATTGATTGCGCTTGACTCGATCATACTTTCTTCAACAACTTGTGAAACACAAGGTAACAGATGCGAAAGAAAAGGTGCATGGAACATACACAATATCCATTTATTAATCACATATTTAAATCTATTTCATCATTCCAAAACTACATGTGTTATACCAGTCATTTGGGAAGTCAAACAGGGTAATAAATATAGACATGTCAACATGATAGGCTACAGGAACATGAAAGTGTATTGCTACAGGATATCCCCCAATAAAAGGTTTCTTAAAGAGTTAAACAACCATGAACAACAAAAATGAGGGTAGTAAAAGTACTCCATGATATCCAAATTATGAGCATATTTTGGGCTCATCAATAGTCTCAAAAAAATCACATTTTGCAAAAATGGTATTTTGAAGCCTACTGGGAATATTTTTCCATAGCTGACTTGCCATCAATTGCACACCCTAAAAAATTCTTCGATTCCTTTCTAGCCATAGATTCTAGATAATAAAAGTAGGCCTGATAATCTAAGCAATATTAAGAAAATATGTCTAAGCAAGAGGACAATATCCCATACTATCCTAGAGCTCAACCAAATGAGTGGCATGAATGCAAGCGTGTTTCCAAGCCTCCAACTAGAGGTTCCAAAGCCCCCGAGAAAAAGGGAATCAAAAGAACAAGTGAGGGGAATCTTCCTCACTACTCTTGTAAAGGACACAGATAAAAGGGCCTTAAAAACCTCTTTTCCATAGATTTTCCTAGGTAAGGCAGTGATTTTGGACCACTGGCCATAAGAAAAAATTACATTTAGGCTAGGAAAACTTATTACACACCTACTTCCATGAAAGCACACCAACCCTCCCATAAACCTTCCTATCTAGCTCCAAATAGCCCAAGACAACATAAAAATTTCCCTTTAGATCAAGGCCCCAAGCCAAGATATACCTCCCTAAAGGGAATTACAATTCCTATTATCTAAAATCCTAACAAGCTCTTGATTAGCCTCCTCATTACCACCAGAGGCCATTCATGTGGAGCCTCCCAATGCATCACCTCCATTTTCCCTAGAGCATGAATCATTTTAAAATCTTCCACCTTAGTTCAACAACAGTAAGAAAACTATCACAAAGAGGTAGCAAATGAGGGAACATAACCAAGATAGGGGGTGACCATCCCATGATTCATGTCATAAGAGGGCATTGGACCCTCTATTACAAATCTAAAAAAGGATCTTTTTTATTTAATGAGCCCCTCTTTTGAGAGTATCCCAAATCATGGACCCCTTCCTCAAAAGGTTATACCAAGGAACCTCAATAGAGATCACCCCCAAAAGATACTTAAGAGTGAAAATTTTGGCTCAATCCTAGTCTTGACAAGTGCACCAACACTAGTATAACTTGGAAGCTAATACCTGACCACACAAACCCGCAGGGTTGAGTCTAAGAGTGCCTTCTTATTTTATTCTACACACAAAGCCCCACTTCATAAGCCTCTAATTTGAAGAAGACAACTTACTTGTCTAAAGAAATTTATGATCAAGCACATCAAATTCCTTAAAAAAGCATGGGGGAGCAACCTGCACAAAGCACCTATAAATAGGAAGAGCCTAGGAAAACAACTTCAAAAGAGTCACACATCCT